>VXBA01002400.1:515046-743679 GCA_013399895.1 Serilophus lunatus | reverse complement strand
TTCCTGGGGCTGCTGGCACCGCAGGACCCCTTGCCAGGCTCCCTCATGGTGGCGCGGGGGGCCGGCATGGCCACCGGGGCACTTTTGTAGCAGCGTGGGGCTGGCAGAGCTACTGCTGGCTGACAGCCACCGGCCATGGCGGCGGGGCACCACCAGCAAAGAACAACCGGTGGGTGTCCGTGCCTGCCACTGCCAGAGCCCACTGCAGACATCCAGGGATCGGGTGGCCATGGCCTGGAACGGCACAGCGACCTTCTCTCCTTGGCCCCGGGACTTGAACACACAGCAGCGCCGCCGCCGCCGAGAATCGCCCGNTTGCCAGGCTCCCTCATGGTGGCGCGGGGGGCCGGCATGGCCACCGGGGCACTTTTGTAGCAGCGTGGGGCTGGCAGAGCTACTGCTGGCTGACAGCCACCGGCCATGGCGGCGGGGCACCACCAGCAAAGAACAACCGGTGGGTGTCCGTGCCTGCCACTGCCAGAGCCCACTGCAGACATCCAGGGATCGGGGGGCCATGGCCTGGAACGGCACAGCGACCTTCTCTCCTTGGCCCCGGGACTTGAACACACAGCAGCGCCGCCGCCGCCGAGAATCGCCCGTGGGCAGCAGCCAGCTGGTGCCAGGCTCCCTTCTGTGCCGCGGAAACCCAGGAAAACCGTCGGACCCCACGCAGCGCCGTGTCCGCCAGGGCCCGCCACTGGGGCCACGACCAGCACTCTCAGCCAGCCACCTCCGGCCGGCGTCTCCCGCCTGCAGCCGCAGTGAGGACCCGGGGAAAGCCGTCAGACCCCGCGCAGCACTGTGTCCGCTGGGAATTGCTGCCGGTTCAACTTTTGGTGAGTTCTTGTTAAGAGAACTGTGGGGAGACAAACCCCTTGCCTCTGCCCCGGCCAGCTCCAAAGGGAAAGGTGGCAGGGGAGAGTGAGGGAAGGTTATTAAGGGGAAAAAAACCCCAAACAACAGGATTTATAACAGGATGGGAAGCCCGTGAACCGTTTAAAAGGAAACATCCCCTTTCCTCCCCCCCTCCCTCCAAGAACCCCCCAACACCCTCCCTCCAGTGGAGCCAGCACCCTCCTCCTGCCTTCCTCTCCCAAACCCCCACACTTGGAAGAACTTTATGATCATTCAGTTCAACTGTAGACTGTAAAAATATCAAGGTTTCCAGGGGAATATTGTCTTGTCCAATTTCTCTCCACAAGAACATTTTCTGAGAACATAGTTTATACAGTTTTTAAGGTGATGTTCAGCCAGTGCTACTTCACAATTGATTTACAGTATCATTATTACAGTCACTATGGGCTAAGTAAGGGTCTAACCTGAGGCACGATTGCATCAGAGGTGTTTTTTAGGGGTTTTTTTCCTTCTTCACTTGGAAACTAATAACATTTATTATTAATATAAATAGTTAAAGCTGAAAATATCACTCACATCCAAAGCTGTCTATCCAAAGATTTAAAAAAACCCCATGAGATAGAATGATAAAAAAGCCATTTATTTTCCTTTTCAATTATTCAATTTCTTTGTATTTGAGCTTTGAATTTTTTCAGTCTCTTCAGACAAATTAATAAATAAAGAGTGAGAGCTTGACAGAATCATGTGACTCCAGAACCTGAGGACTTAAAGCTAAAATTAAATGCTGTGCAGTTTCATCTTGCTTCCTAACTTTATAACAATGGGCCAGTTTTCTTCTTGCTGTTCACTAATTCTTGGCTGGACCTTGTTCCATCACAAGAGATCTAGGTGTTAATGTTGCACCTGAGGAGAGACAGTGAATAGTGGAATCAGTCTCAAAGAAAAGATTATAGAGATCTAGGCTGAATGCAGCCCTAACCACATCTCAGGAAAAAACTAATAAACACACACAAAATAGCTGACTCTCTCAATTTTTAGTCTAGTTTTATCAATTTAAAGGCATGGAGAGCTATATCTGCAATGTTCTTTTTAATCTCTTTTCACACAGATGAGGCCTTAACAAGTTTTTAGTCAAAGTTACAATGTGAAAAAGCTGTTACTTTTTGAAGAATTCCTTCTCAAAAATTACTGAGTAATGTCTATCCTGTGATAGTAATTGGTGTTTTAGAGTAGTATTATAAGAGAAGCAGGATTTGACAAAAGCAAATCTTATGTACCACAGTGTTTTATTTGCAGAGCTGCCTTTGCTATCCAGTGCAAGACAGTTGCTGTGCAAGTAACTTTAATTTTTTGTGTAGGTTATTTTGGGTAAAAGAATTTATCGGATGTTTGTTCTACTGAAGAAGGAAAAGAGACCAAATTGTCATTAGTTTAGGAAACATAATTGTTAAGTAACAATTAGAACTGGTTTGGGATTCATTTTGCCATGAAGACTATTCATTCAGAACATTAGTTTCTAGGTCCTTCAGTAGAAAAAAAATTGTCTTGCTGGGAATAAAGGGGAATTTAAATGGAAAAGATAGAGTTCACAGTTATTTTGAGGTGTGAAAAAAAGTGTGTGTGAGTCTAGTATACTTGTATAGATGTATTGGTAGACATAGTGTTGTGTAGTTTCTATACATATTTCCTATTCCACCATCACTTATTCTAGATTTTTGTTTGTTTGGGGAACGTTGCTATAAGCTGCAATATTCTACCCCAGATGTTTTTTATCTTAGGGAATATTGTTTGCTATCATTGCTTTGTGTTGGAGAATATTCAGTGTGGTTGGACAAAAATGTTCTTTATTGGAGCTTACATATAGTTTGACTTGTTTTATAGAACAAACTCTTTCTTTCATCCAGGGGGCTTGCTTGCGCCCATGTAGATATTTGGTCTAAACAATACTAGTTGCTCAGAAATTTTAAGTTGAAGGTCATCAACATTGGTATATTACCACAACATGAGCACTTTTCTTTCTAGGAATAGATATTTTTCATAAGCAAAGTAGACTATACTAGATAGAATTTAATTTAACATAATTGCCATTTTCTCCTATAAACAGAACTGTTATTTTCTAATGAGAATCACTTCGACTATTCTTTGGAAAACTTTGTACAATCTTTTTAAACTGATTAAATTGAATTTTTAAATGGATCTTTGTTTCAAAACCTGAAAACTTTCTACTGAACAGTTTCTAAAAAATCCCTCAAGTGAAAATCAGTAAATTTACAAAAACTCATTCTTGCAAGCTGAATGAGATGGCTCTGCATAAAATCAGTGCAGAGTCAAGTGTTCAACTGTTCCTCTAAACAGTTGTGATTTTTTTAGCTGTTTGTAAATTTTATATTTGTTAATTGCAGAGTGATATCAAGACAGCCATAAACAAGGATTTTTTTTCTCAATTTTCATGGCCTAAAGCAGCCAAAGTAATGCTCAGAATTGCACATGTAGTGTGCTGCACTATGAGGATCCTTTCCTCTAAATGATCAAATACAGGCGTAACACTCCAGTTTTGAAGCCTCACACTTAACTAAGAATATTACTTAAGATTTTTAAGTTTGCCCACTGTTGTCTTCTGGTCAGCTGGCTTCCATGTCCTCTCTTGAGCCAAGTGTAACCCCGAGATTAGCTCAGTTGGTTAGAACATGGCAATAAGAACACCATGGTAATGGGTTTGAACACTATATGGACCATTCATGTAAGAGTTGAACTTGATAATCCTTGTGGGTCCCTTCCAACTCAGAATATTCTGGGAAATCTGTGGAAGTCCTCAGGAGAGGGGGCTGCAATGAAACATGTACAAACTGTTCCTGGGAAAGTCAGCATCACCCCACTGCCCCATCCCTTAAGCAGTGAGAGTAAGGAAATACCATGGGAGCAGGAGAAATCAGTGATTAAACTCCCATTCTTGGAAACTGAGACAAAGAGATCAACTACTCTACCTTAATGGCACCTCTTCCTGCCTCTGCTTTGTTCCTAGCTAGCACATAGAGAATATGAATGCTTTGCCCCAAATCAGAGTTGATTGAAATAGGCAAGGAGGTGTTTCCACTTCTCTTGAGATGAAAGTACTTAAAGAAGCAGTTTTTGGAAATTATTTTTTTACCAGTCTTCATCGTACACTATAAAACTATGTTTGTCATTTACAATAGCTCACTATTGTACTAATCTGCTAGTACTAAAAAACAGGCTTCATCTTTCCAAGTAGTAATCTCTGGATATTATCCCATGAAAAGGGGAAAAATTGGTTTTTGTTTTACCAGGTATAATATTCCTGGATATATGTGGTACATATACATAAACCTCAGCATTAATACTTTTAATTAGCATTTTAATATTTTAAATACTATTCACTAGCAATTAAAAACCAAAAATCACTCCCCACCAAATAAATGAATA
The DNA here is from genome assembly GCA_013399895.1 of Serilophus lunatus. Lineage (NCBI taxonomy): Eukaryota > Metazoa > Chordata > Aves > Passeriformes > Eurylaimidae > Serilophus > Serilophus lunatus. The sequence goes on along the minus strand of VXBA01002400.1, from coordinate 739,383 downwards.
AAAATAAAACAAGCACAGGTGGCAGTAAACCTTATTTCCACATTGGAGTAATTGACAATTTGTGGGAATTTTTTTTTTCCTCCTCTGTGAAGCCTTCAAGACAGGCAATTCCTTTGCGTATTGCAGTAGCACGCAGTACAGATGTAAGGGAAAGCTAGGTGTCACTCAGGAAGGAATCCTGTTGGTATGATTGACACATAAAGCAATTTTTTTTGCCAGTCTGATGTGTGCTTTCTTGCGGAGGGATATCTCTGAGACAAACCATTGGAGTAAACCCTTTTTGTTGTCATTTGGTGAGATTTTTATTTTAATGAAAGCAATCGGTCTTGTGTGTAAATACTAGCCTTTGCTGTTTGATATGCACAGAAATCCAATCAGATGCTTAATTAGATCTTAACATGAGCTCCAAACAGCTGGCTAATTCCCTTGTTTCTGATTAAAGAGATTACAAAAATAAAATTTAACATTGCATTTACATACAGCTCTAAAAGGAAACACTTACCCATAACTTTTAGTCATTTCGGAAATTCATGTCTGTTCGATGTTAGGGATCAAAGATTTTAGCATGAGGAATTGTAGAGTGACAAGAGATTAAAAAAAAAAAAGAAGAAGAAATAGCAAATGGAGTTTGTCAAGTGTTTTTCTTCTTGATTATAGCAGGATTTAACTTGATGGTATGAGTCCATAGAAGTATGCAGGAAATATTTTTTTCATACTTCTTCTTTGTGGAAACAGAGAAATTAAGGTTGTTCACTAAACCATTACTTCCCATGAGCTCAGAAGATTATTTTTCAAACAAAGTTGTTCTGAGCATATGCACTAATTTTTTTAAAGTTGGTTTATTAACTGTCACAAAAGATAGTAGAATTTAATTTGCTTTCCATCTTTTTTTATATTTATTTTATTTTTATATTTATATTTTATATAATTTTTAATAATTTCAGATTCAATTTTTAATCAGAAGTATTTGTATTCCAGTGTCAGAGTGTTTGACATTTACCTATGTCTTCCACAGTGACAGTATAAAACTGCTCTGCCACAATAACAGATAAGCTCCTTTTAGCTGAAATACTTGTATCAATAAATGCACTAGAGGTGAAGCCAATCTGGATAACTGCTTATGTTGTCATTTAGGTCTAATTGAGATTGATTTAAACACATTAAAAGAGCTACTATTTTATACAGAGAATTCATATGGAAACCTTTCTGTGATATTTAAGTAAGAAATGTTTCAATTATATAGAAATAGGAACTCAAGGTTGCTACAGAAAGTGATAAGCAGCTAAATGAACTTAAGCATGACTTGCTGACACTTGGGTTGGAAGGGATACCTCCTTTTTTGGCAATAAAGACTGAGAATTTGGAGGGGTTAAGGGACTATTTAAAAAAAAAAAATCAAATAGGACAGATTCAAGTCTGCTAAGGGAACTGGACCATAAAATGAAAGAGAGGCCATTAAAAATATGCAGGTTTTTCTTTTTCAGAGTGTGAGATATTGCATCCACATTTTACAGAGGTCTGTTTTTGAACCAGGGAACTACTGGCCTCCAAACCATGTAGTTCAGCCTAGTCTATTAGTGTAAGGGAAAACCTGGGAGACAGCTACAAGACAATTAAGTAGAAACAGCTGTGTGGAAAAGAACAACCCCCTTCTTGATCTGTTGACTTTTTTACCAACACATTAATAAATGAGCATATTAAGAAGATCATAACTGACACTGTTTAGACTCTGCTGAGACCTTGAAGAGATCTCTTGCAACACTTGGCAAAAATACTGAATAGTCAGCAGTAAGTGTTGTATTCTAACAAAAACTGACTCAGACACAGAAGATGAAAATTGAGACTAAATGACCAGATTTCAAAAAAAAACAACGTACCAGATCGGGCTAAAGGGCCAGGTTGTTTTTTTTTCTGACCAGCAGCATAAGGAAGAACTTTTGTAAAATTGTTTTTCTCCTCACATACAGGTTGGGGAATCTCAGGTGAACAATTGTGCTCAACAATGATGTTTAATAGTCCTTAAAGGCTTTTATTTACACTAAGTGATCAGACCACATTGGACTGCGTTAATGTCAAGAGTCTACTTCTCTCTGACCAGGTTATTTTTGATATTCCACACTTGAAGGGTTTGATATTTAATATTAGATTTACTTACTTGACATTATCTGATGTGATATGGGATTTTGATTTAGTATAGTGCTGCAGCAGTGGTTGTAATCAAATATAAGTACACTTCACAATTGCAAGGCACAGCTGGTTCCCAGTAGAATGGCTGGGTGTTCCCAGCTGCTAGGAAAGAATACGTGGGCTCAAACTATCTGAAGCTCTTTGCTCTCTTCTAAGTGCTATTTATTAGTTCACTGTCGTAGTCTGTGTTGGTCTCCTTTGTTAACCTGCACCTCACCAGCTGATATAGGCTAAAAGCTGCTCTCCAGACCCCTCTGTGTTAAGCTCAGCTTTTGCATCAGGAGTGAACAGTCACTCTTCGCATCCCATCACAAACTTCACAAGCCCTTGTCTGTCTTCTCAAAACCATCTTCCACTTCAGGGCTTCATTTATCAGTCAAAGTTTTTACTTTTGGAATTCACGATGTTTTGTGGCAATGAGGATTGTAATTTAAACATGCATTGTATGAAAAGTTTATTTTTGTTGATTATTAGGAAATAAGGGTTAAAGGGCATAAAAATAAAATAGATAGGATATTATTTCAAAAGTAATTAAATTAACAGCATCAAATAAAATAGTCAAGCTTCAGGATCAAAACCACGTGAAAAATCCCAAGCTACCTTATCCCTCCTCATGCAACTTCTGCTGCCTGTCTCCCATCAATTTTGTTGCCATTTTCTGTATTTTATCTATTTGTGCCACATGCTACCTTTGATTTATAGATAGTACCCAAGATGGACTCACTGTGGTCTTCTATTGTGGCATAATAATGCTAACCACTGGACCCAGTACCTGCTGTACTTTGTTCCATTGCCTGTAAGAAGAGAGAGAGAAAAACCAACTGTTCTGTACAAAATCCCACCCTGGCTGATCCATACAATGTAAAAACAGTAAAGTGTCACTGTACACACCTCATGATACCTTGTTCTGCTTTCTGATTCTTGTGTGCATCACTTCAAAACCTAGCCAAGACCATAGACTTTCATTTCTATTTCACTGTAACACATTCTCTCTTGCAGCTCAGACCACTTAGTACCCTAAATGGATATAGTGAAAGAGAGCAAAAAGGGGAGGTTTACTGCCTTTATTTGTAAACAAGCAAACAAATAAGATGGTAAAGAAGCTAATGTAACCTGTCTGCTAGTAATGAGAGAAACCTGCTCCAGGTAATCATGAATTTATGTGTTCATCATATCATCAATTATTGGGGAACCTTTCCTCAGACAAAGCATGTTAAACACCTTCTCAGTGATCAATGGAAAGAGTGTTTTCAGCTATTTAAAGATTTATGCAACAGAGTGGAGATTTGGAATTGTAAGTGACCAGACTGACTGTGAGCTCTCAGTTCCAGCTCTGAGACATGAATTGCTTCTTGAACTCTGCTACTGGTCACCCAGCATGGTGTTATTTCAGAACAGAATGGACTCTAATATAAAGTAAGAGTGTGAGGGAGATAGAGAGTACACTCTAGAGACTGCTGCAGGGTATGCAGGCCATGTAATGCTGAGAAGGTTAACAGGTCTGTTGGACTCGGCTAATCACTTAATTATTTTCTTTACTGATTTCATAAGGTCCTACCTTTTTCGTTTTGTCATATTAGATATACAGTTGCATGGATGCTACGGGAGTCTAGTGATTCCTAGCTGAGCCTTGACTCATTTTCTTGTGATTTTGCTAAATCTTTTCTCATTTCTTTCATCTGCTTAAATTATTTATTCTCACTCCTCTCTTCCCCCCAACATGTTATCTTGACTACATTTTGGATGAGCAGCTTGTGCAAGATCAAAAAAAAAAACCCTTTCTGGAAAGTGTTTGAGAGGTTTACTCAAGCTTTGGTTCATTTTGGAACCTGTTGCAAGATGAAGAGTGAGAAGTACTATCTTTATAAAATAACTGCAGCATTTTAGGCTAACTGTATAAATTTAGCAGAAGCAAAATAGCCTAATGGAACTGCAGTGTTTCAATAAAGTCAAAGTGTTTTATTCTTGAATTGTTCTATACAGTAATAAAATGCTCATAAGAAAATTGTAAAACTTAGTATGAGAGGTCAAGAATTAGCAGTATTTAGGGTAGTAGTTGGACATTCTAATAGAACAAGATCAAATTCTGAAAACCAAAACTTTTCTTGTCATTATCTTACTTCTGGCTGCTATGACGCATCTTAAATAGGAAAGAAAAATTTTCTCACATTCTTAATTTAAAACTATATTTAGCTGGTGCTGATTTGTAGCAAGAATGTTAACTGTGTTAGGACTCCAAGGCCACTACAGAGAATTTGTCTTCAATTCATTTGTTTCTTTTTTTCCTAGACTATTTCAATAATCAAAAATGGAGTGGTCGAGGAACTATGTCCACTATGGAAGAAAAATTTCAAAAATGTTGTTAAAACTGCCTTTTACTCTTTTTCATTGCTGATTTAGACAATGAAGCATTGTTGATGAGTTCTGTAGTTTGGTTCCATCACTAGGAATATCTTGTAACATGTTTCTGTGTATGCAAACCATTATAGTGAAGGTTAATTGTTACTAGTATGCAACAGCTAAGAGTAACTATGTAGTTGTCATTTCTGTGGAAAATTATTTGTGGAAAAATAAAGCCACTAATGGTAGAGAGCTCTGAATTCTTAACTAACACAATCTTCAGCTACATTCCTATGATGATGCATTTCTCTGCATAGCATATTACTTATTTTAAAAGTGGACCTAAATATGCTATCTAAAATATCAGATAAAAATCACTACAGTGGGTTCTTTTGTGAGGAAACACATTTGAACAGGCCAGGCCATAGCTGATGCTGTAGTGTAGTTCTGGTAGCAACAGAATTCCATTATCAGTTCATTTTATGCACAATTCTTGAAAGTCAAAAAAGGATCTGTTTTAATATTGGGAGTAGGGCAGCATTGTGTATATATAGGGCTGATTAGTTATTTTTTCATGTTCCATTAAAACTACAAAGCTGTATTTTATATGTAAGAACACACATGCCTCAGGATCAGGTTAAAAAGAGTAGGACAATTTCTCTGCTGTACTGTCAACTAAGTTAATTTTTCATATATCTGCTGTACTAGAATTATACTGTTTTAAAATACTTAGTTTTCAGTCTCAGAGACTTTGTTTCTGTAAATAAAACAGCTTTCTAATTTTCTAAGGGTTTCAGTAGTGTGTTCTGCGTTGAAAGATTTGCATGGTATTAAAAAATTCTTTCTTTTAAAAGAGAAAACATTGTAATTTCCTGGAAGCACCCGAGAATTGGTTAATTGAACTCATGTTTCCTTCAAAGAGAGAAAATGCTCCAAAAGTCACCTCAAAATCAAGTGCAAAGAAGTGAAATAAAATAATTTGAATTTAGCACATGAAATTCTAGCCCCTTTATAGTCAGCCCTGGAAATGACTTCGAAAGAGCCATAATTTTACTTAAAGCTTCAGCTCAAATGGACTCTGGGCATGAGCAAGAGAAGGCTGTGAGCTTGGGGTACACCTGTGTTCACAAGCATGGGATCTCAATCAATGTGAGTATCTTTTTGTGCTTGTGTTATGTTACATTGATGTTGTGCTGCAATTGTTACGGCCAAAAAAATCCACTGCGCTGAGTAACGCAGGTTCTGCAGGGAAGATGTTTTCATCCAATCAGCCTCAAAACTATTAATGGTTTGTGAGGGCACATTCAGGTAGTCTCTTCAGTTATTGAATCAATGGTTTATATTAAAAGCATTTCAATAAAATCTTTCCATTTTTAATTGTTTTTATGAATGATATTCATTCATATCCAAGCTTGCAGAGGCAGAATCACAGGGTGGCTCGGGTTGGAAGGGACCACAGTAGGTCATCTGGTCCAGCCTCCCTGCTGAAGCAGAGTCATCCCAGAGCATATGGCACAGGATTTTGTCAAGTTGGTCCAGGAATGTCTCAAATGAGGGAGACTCCACAACCTCTCTGGGCAATGTGTTCCAGTGCATGCTCCTCCACACAGTAAAGTTCTTCCTTATATTCAAGTTACTGAATGGGTGAATAAGAAAAAATGAAACTCTACTTCTTAATACTTATTATTATCATTGTAAACATATGAAAAGAGGTTGTATTTTCATTTGTTTTCCTGGGGAACTTGTACTGGGCTTAGAAAGTACTGTTGTTGAGTCCTTTGTGATCTTCAACATGTTAGAGATTTGAAGTGGGACCTGTATATAGTAAGAAGTAAAGGAGGACAAACTTTCAAAGTTGTTCCATGTACATATGGTAACCATCCTGTAATTCTTATAACTTAGTTTAGAATAATTACATTGACTATTTTAATTTTTGAATTGCAGCAGTATACCACAGATATTGCATCAGAACAATGACACGACCCATTATTTTATGGCCCTACATATTTACTTACTTAGTTTTTAAGACTACATAAAATTGAAAGGATGAAAACATATGGCACATAATTATACTTAATTGAGGAATTTAGCTTGAAATGCAAACTGCTGCATTCATAATCTGTTTCCTCTGAAGGCCATTGTTTAAGCCCCTGTCAGATAAGGGTTATGAGTAGAAGATACAGAGGCAGATCTCATCCAGCATATCATCACATCAGAGAATTGACAAGTAGCCAGGAAGGTTGGAATGCTGCCAATGAGGCTATATTTTATTTCTGTACCATTTATACTGCTTGTTCTGATGCATGGTACTCTTTTCATCTTGTTTCCCTTATTTAAAAGAGTTCATTGAGAGGGAGGGAAATCACAGTATTGCTGCTCTAGAGAGTATGTTTTATTATTACATTAAAACATAACTTTTAAAATGCTTGAGTTTAGAAAGTATTCTTCCCTCCTCCTGCCCCCAAAAGACTCACAGCAGGCTTACCAAAAGGCTTGGGAAGAGCTATAAAGTCTTAAGTCTGAATGAAGTCCTCACTCTGCCGTTTTAGCAATTTTTCACTGTAGCTTTCACTGAGGGCCCATCATGCAGTCTCAGATTATCTTTATTCTCTCTCTCCTTTGTTATGTTTGGTCTGTGTTGTTTATAGTTTTCCCTCAATTACCAGTTTGACTTTCAGAATTCCCAGCAACAACCTACACAATATTAAAATTTCTACCCTTGCTTAATAACGTCTATTTTCCTGCAATCATTTCCATAACAGAGTATTAGGGCTACTAATTTCATAGTTTGTATTTTGCACGATAACAGAGACTGGCATGAAATGGGAGTGGGTGAGTCTGTTTACCCAGCTCAGCCTAATCTGCCTTCTGGTGATGACCCTTCTGTCTGGAGGGTCATGTAAACTCTCTTAGGCGATGTCTATACCAATGCTGTGTGTGTGTGTGTGAATTTCAATGACATTTTACATTAAGGCTAGAATAAATACCAACAGGATGTTTTGCCAAGGGCTTGGTCAGCAGTCTTCAAAACTGATGGAATTAAATTAGAAAGAACAAGAGAAATGTCTTGATGTACAAGGAGGAGAAATATGAAAGATTCAGAAGAGCTGACAGGTGCTTGCAGTATCACTTGGACTATGGGTCTTTCAAGTGTATAAATCAGGATTGAAAAAAGCCCCATGGTTTTCTACAAAACATCTATTTTTGAAACTTTCTGCCTAGAAGAGATGTAAGGGAGATAAGCACTATCTGTGTCAGTATAAAACCAATAAAATATTTGCAAATTACGTAAATTATGAAATATTTATAAAACTAGCATTTTCATTTGGAAATATTTCCAAATATTTCTTTTTATATGGAGCTTAGGAGGTAAGATAATTGCATTTAATACTCTGGAAAGTAATAAATGTCTTAAAAATTAAAACCCTATATTCATTTTAGTTATCTCCTGAAACAGGATATATTCAAAGAGGTGTAATAGGGTGGTTTCAGGTAGTAAAACAAAAACCCAAAAAAAGAAGGCTAGGGAAAGTAACATTACTGGATTTGGCATGTATTCGATTTGACTAATGAAGCACTTCCATGGATTGGGTTTCTAGTCTAGCAGGTGAAGAAAATAAACACATCTAAGTCTGCCTTATTAGCTGATGTTTGTGAAGTAACTGATGAATGAGGAGATGAAAATGTTAAATGGTATTACCACAATAAATGATTGAATTGTAACAAAATCTAAGCCTTCAGACTTTTCTTATTAATGAAACATCAGTGAAGAATATGATATTTTATTACTGAAGTAATTAGGACCCTTTAGGACTTAAGGGTCAGGAGGAGTATGACCCTTATAGACAGAGATGAGTTACTTGCTACTCCTTTTCTTGCTAAAGACACAGACATGAAACTCACAAAATATGATACATGTGCAAGAATTATCACAATTTCCATCACCTAAATATAATCTATCCCCAAACCCAATCTAGTAAACTTTATTCCCTAGATTTTATGATGATATTGTCATACTTTTCACATTCCTATAAATGTGCTGCACCTCTCAGACCTTTCTAAAAGCATCCTACAAAGATATCAGAAAGTTTAAAAGCTGTAACTGAGCAGTTTGCACAGTGCAACACAATGAAATAGCAGGCCCTTTGTGCTTTTTGTCCTGTGTTTTGCTTGGTAATCGTGTTCAGGAAGGATGCAAGAAAGCTTGCAAAGGTTTATCTCCTTTAGTCATGAGAAAAATATCTTCCATGAACCTTTTTTGTCATTTTCAGAATTCTCTCCCGTTTTACTTTCCTGCAGGAGCATTTAGTGTCACAAATAGTTGATGTAGTCATCAGATAGAAATGTGGGGATTTTTTTTGTCTTGGGGTCCACTCTTTAAATATTCCAGAGGTCTGACTTGAATAGTTATTTCCAGATTGTTATAAACATGGTTATACTGCTTCCTAGTGGAGAATGATAGAATATCTTGTTCTCATTTGGTGAAAGTTTTTTATCACTATGTTTGTGTAGTTTTCTTTCATTCTTTGGACTTGGTGCAATGCCAGAGTATTTAGAGCTTTTCTCTTTTCAATTATATAGTTTTATATCAGTGTAGATTGACTTCAGTGAATTTGTCCTAGTATTTAGCAGTATGTGTAGGAGAATATTAAAGCAGAAAGCCTTGCTCTTCTACAAGGGATCTTAACTGAAGGCTACAGCATGCAGTTTACAATCCAAGACAATAATTCACCTAGTCTAGAAGCTTTAATCTCTCCTGAAGATGGGCAAGCAAAATATTCTTTTATTTTACCTCAGCTGTGACTTATCTATGTCGGAAAGTGCACTTCTAACAATATGTTTTCTAGGAAGGGAGAGAAAATGTAAGTAACCCAGAACATGTGGAGATCCATTAAAAACAGTTTGACAGAGTGAAATGTCTGTCAATGAGGGAGATGATTGCTTTTTGAAGCATTCATTGGGAAAGAAGTGACACTGTGCACTGACCTCCCCAGGAGAACAAAGCTGTGAGTACCTTCAGTGCATTAGTGATATTTGTCTGGTGGTACAGATGCTGGACTGAGACTCAGGAGATCTGCAGACAGCTCTTGCTTTTGCCATCAATTTCTTGCAAACAGAGTTGGGAATGCATCTCCCAGTACCACAGTTCAGCACTTGCAAAATGCCAGTGTTATTTTTCCTTCTTTCCCTGCTTTTGACTGCTTAGGGGCACACTCAAAGCAGTTATTTATGTTCAACCACTGCTTGTATATTCCCACTAATTTTTAGGGAAATTGAGGAAGCAATAAGATGCTACTGGGTGTGAGAGGTGGATCTGCACTTCAGAGCAGAACAGGAATGTGTGATCTGTTTAAAGAACACGTGGAGCTGAAAGTCTCAGTGCCTGGATGTGGGAATGGGATCCATCAGTATCAATTCTCTAAAACTGCTTTCCACTGTCAGCCGGTCTTCTTCCTACCATTGTGTCAATTTAGATGGTAAGAAAGAGACTTGATATTATCTCAGAATAGCTATGACCCATTCTTATATTTGTAAGAAGAGGTGAATTTATGATTATATGTCTTGCACAATCATATTTTCTGTTTAGATAGGCTTATTTGTTGATTCATTCTAGTAAAACAGCTGATAAAATATAATGTTTCAAATATATAGAAATAGGCTCTATTCTTAATACATGCATATGTTCCCTATAATATCTGCTGCTGTTAATAGTGGTTATGCATATGGCTCTCCTGTGCATTTAAATGAATGTATATCCCTTGGTGTTTAGATACAGATACACACAGAAGTGTTACCTGAGATTTAGAATTTCTTTATTGAAAATTTACTCAGCCCAGAGTGCAACTAATTTCAGACATTTGGTTGCAAGTGCTCAAAATAACTGAGTTCATTTGCATTTGTGGGAGTTTTACATATTCAGTTGGCTACAAAAATCTTGTAACTAGTCTGTAGTGAGTTATTTCAGCCAATGAGCCACACATTTTCCTGTCCCAAATTCAAGTTTATTGATTTCACCACTTTTACCGGTTATATGAGTAGAAAATGCTGCACTCCTTACTTTCATTGTAGAGCCATTCACAGCAAATTTTAACACTCGTAAAAATTGTTGGACCTAAAGCGGGCAGATGTTTTCCAAAGCCATTCCCTTGCACACTTTGCTGGGGTGGTTAAGATATAAAATGAGTAGGACTCTCCTATGTTCTTGAGATTTCTGCAATAAATGAGTCCCTCAAAGAGATTGCAGGGAGAACCATATCCCTGCACTCAAGGTGTATTATCCTCCCATGGCAGTGTAAATTACTATTGCTCACGTGCCCACCTGAGCAACATATCACTGCCTGCAGAGCTTTGGCTTTTGCCCCCCGATGTGTTTTGGTGTTGTGTGCCTGCCCCTGCCCCAGCCCCAGCACTGCCCTTGCGTGTAAGTCATCATTTATCGTGAGCAGCACTGGAGAACCCAACTGTTTGAATTCTCCTGTCAGAGTCTAACATACTAGGGGATTTGGACTTTTATTGTGTTTATTTAGAGATAGTTCTAGAAGTTTAAGTGGTATGAATTTTTTTTTTTTTTTACAAAACTGAAGGCTGTAGGCAGTTTCTGTAACTATCAGTGACAAAGTGTTTCTTTTCAGAATAAGAAAAGCTCCTGTAAATTACTAGAAAGAACATTTCTCTCTTTTAAGTCAGAAATTAATATCAGCTTTCAATGGTAAATTATAGCTGAAGTTATTCTTCCTATGTTCAGAAAGACAAAATAAAAATAACATGAACCAACTCATTCACTGACTGATTCTGCTATGTTTAATCAGTTTAAATAATGTTTTATTATCCAACAGGTCCTATTTAGTTTAATGAAACTAAAAGCTGTGTGTGTTTATGTCTGCTATTAGTAAGGACAACATGCTTTTATCCATGATTAGTGTTAACTGTAGTCAGAAGTAATTCCATTTATTCAGGAATGTACCCTAATTTGAATGAAAATACACAAAAATTCAGAAAAGCCAGGAAAAGCTACTAACTTTGCTTTACTGTCTGATTAACTGGTGACAACATTATGCACAGTCTTTATTAATAAGTATTTTCTTTAAAATCAAGAAATGTAAAATTGTGTTTCTTTAAATTCTGTAGTAATCATTAAAATATTTAATGTAGGTTAACATATTTTGTGTCAGTCAATGCAATGGCTTCTTAGGCTTTTGAGAAGAAGTAAGTATCCTAGAGGATATAAGTCTGTTACCTGCTGCCACCTACTTTTGCTCCTCTTTGTCTCTTGTGCTATAGCTGGAGAATAGTTTCCTATCTTTGAGTAACCTCTTAATAGCTATTACTTTTTTTAATCCAATCAACATGCTAGAGAGTTGATATTTCTAACAATGAAAGAGGATGATGTGCTCAGCCAACTGTGAAGGCTCTTGAACTTAGCATATGCATATATTTAAGAAAAAACTGGGGCCATCAACATGTTCCCCAGAAATTTCTGCTCCGGTGGTACGTAGTCAGGGTCATATTTTGGTTCGTCTGCATAATGCTCACACTTTTAAACAGAAAAACTACTAATAGTTGTTATTTTTCAGAAATATATAGATTTTTTTCTTTTCTTTTTTTTTTTTTTTTTTTTTTTTTAATAACTGAGAAATTGTGATACAGTGAAAACCTGGCAACTATTTCAAAGAAACTGGAGTCTGAGGTGAAAAATGAGTAGGTTTGTTCTCATTGGGTAAAAAAGAGCCTATGCTTTCTTGAACAGCTGGGAGCAATGTAAGATGCTGTGAAATTACCTTCACCACAGGGGTTGTGCAATGCTCTCAGTTGGTAAAGAAAGGGTTGAAAGAGAGCAGTGAGATGGATTCCTGGGCATTTACGTAAAGATGCTTGTACATGAGAGGAGATGTAAGAAAGCAGAAGGATAGTAGAAAAATTGAACTATCCAAAACCTACTTGAGTATGAAGATTTTGAGTTTCACCTCCTTGTAGTACTTCTACACTAGCTTGACTGATTTCAATTGATGAACAGCTGATTAATCCCAAATAAAAATGGAAGAAGTTAATCTGTGTTATATAAACATACTTTAAGATTTATGACTGGAGATGAGAAAACACCATTTACCTCTTGTTCTGCCTTGGAAATATTTGATGGGTAAACTTGCACTGCCTCATTAACGTGAGCAATATCAAACTCAAGACATAAAGGTTTGCATGGCTCAGGTGTGAACAACAATGACAGGAATTTCCTACTGTCTTACTATGACATCCTTTTTTTCTGAAATACCCTTGTGCAGTACCAAGGCATCTATGAGGAAAAGGCAAACTGCCACGAATCTTCTGGGATGCAGTCATATGATTTTCCCTGTGATCTTTTCTCCACCATTTTGAAGCTCATTTCTATTTCTGGAAGTTTGAACTGCAGAGTGGGAGCTGGGAGAGGAGGCATGGCAGGAACAACAGCCCTCTGGGAATAGCAGGGTATTGCCACTGCAGTGTCAGGGGAAGCGTGGCCCATGGAACAGGAGAGTTAATAGGACAGACATATTCTCATTTCAGTCCATCTAGGCTGAAATTCCTGCTTAATTCCAGTTAAATGTACCCTTTTAAGAATGAGGAAAACTGGAACAAAACAGCCAGTGAGTGGCATACTTGAAGTCAGGTTTTTTTCTCTGTCTCTCCCCCTCTTCTTGTCTCTCCCCTTACCCATCTTTTAGCTGTAGTTTACATGCTTGTATGTTGATTCTTAGGAGATGATACAATTTCATCTTCCCAAAACAGCAATCCTCAACCTATCTTCAGTATGAAACCTAAAGTATTATATCTATGAGATTACAAGTGTGAAATAACACACTGTGAATATATATTTGATTACAAATGATAGCTGGGGTATCATGCCCAAGCCATTCTCAATGTACATCCCTTCCTTGCCAATGCCAGAAGCAGCTCTGAGTGAGGCAGGCAAGCTCTGCCTTCCCTGGAGCAGCTGTTCAGCAGCCCTCCACGACCATTTGTTGGTTCTATGTACATTCAGAGACCTTCTAAGGGGCTGTGGAGCAGAGCTCTTCTAAAATCTGGAAGACAAGCTTCTAAAGAGTAACTCTAGGCATATGAAGCAATATAATGTGGCTAGGAGAAGGCTTAGGATAGGAGATAATGTCTGTACACATTGCTTGTTTTGTGATGCTGCCCAACATATCTAGGCTGTAATGGGTGAATCACTTGGCTCCTGCAAAGCCTTTGGCTGCCACAGCTGATGCTCAACTGTGCAAGAATTAAAGCCTCAGTGAAATTTGCTGTCCCATCTGAAACATATTATCAGTGCTGTTGGCGGCAAATCACACGAGACACAGATCTCTAACTTCTGAGAGATAACATGTGTTTTTTCTACTTACACAAAATGTGACCTGCTCCACTGGAGTGATGCAGTGGGATTCATCATAGACACAGTGGGATACAGGAGTCTATGAGCCTGATTGTGAACCAAATGGTACCTTAACAGTTTTCAGTGGCAATACAACCGAATTGCACCTTGTTCAGTTGCATTTGTTTGTTGTCATGAAGCTGATCAGGTGAGACAGTTTATGTCAGTTTATGACAGTTTATCTTCTAATTCCATAGAATCATAGAATGGCCTGGACTGGAGTGGATCTTAAAGTTCCTTTGTTTCCAATCCCCCTGCCATGAGCAGGGACACCTTTCCACTAGACCAGATGCTCAGAGCTTCATCCAGCCTGGCCTTGAACACTTCCAGGGATGAGGCATACACAAATTCTCTGGAGAAACTGTTCCAGTGCCTGACCATCCTCAGTAAACAATTTCTTTCTAATATCTCATTTAAACCTACTCTTTTTCAGTTTGAAGCCATTCCCACTTGTCCTGTCATTATATGTTCTTTTAAAAAGTCCCTGTCCATCTTTCTTGAAGGCTCCCTTCTGGTACTGAGAGGCCACAATTAGGTCATCCCAATTTAATTTCTGTTAAACTCTTTATGGAGACATTTCAAATTTTAGAAGAGGATGTAGAACAGGTCTGTTTAGTCCATCTGTTCATTTCCATGTTTGAATGTTTTGTGTCCTAATATTTCTGTGTGTCCTACTGTTAGATTCCTTGACATCTGACCCGCCCTTCAGGCTGAATCTGACATTGAGTTCTTAGTCATTTTTAACTTAGGCCCCTTTGAAGGGGGATCAGTTTGATTTGTCTTCAGAAACTGACCTTACTTCTCTGTGGTCCTGCAGCTGCCTGAGGGACACAGAACGCTCCTTGCCATGGCCAAGTGGGCACTGCAGGGAAGTGCCAGGAGGCTGCTGCCTGAGGAGCATCTCTGGCTTTTCTTTTTCGGGAAATGAAAACAGCATGTGAATATAAAGATTGCCATGTATGAAGATGATTTTTGGTTAACCCCTGGCAACTTTCATAGGAAGAACATAATGCCAGGGTTGTGAGTTCAATCCTTGTACGGGTCATTCACTTAAGAGTTGGACTTGAAGATCCTTGTGACTTCCTTCCAACTTTCAGAAGATTCTCCGATTCTATGAACGTTTCAACTTGCATCTGAAAATGCAGAGGAGCTTAGGGTGCAGCCTTTTCAGATCTTCAGTACCAGCCTTGTTCTGCCATCTAGTGTTTAATGCAGCCAGTTTCAACTTCAGTGAAGTGATTTTGAAACATATTTTTAGGGCAAAATGAAACACTTATAAAGAAGGTGAAAACCCACTACTTCTTAGTGTGAAAAAAATGCAACAAAAATGGGAGAAGACTCATTAAGTGGCATGTTTTGCATTTTAATTAGAATTGCTCTTGTAGAGAGTAAATGAACTGGTTGTCGTCTGGGCTAACATTTTACACTCTCAGAGCTGTAAAAGTTTGTATTAGTCCCACAATTTGGGATCCTCATTTGTTTAGTTAGGAGGAAATTAATTTTATGAGTGAATCCAGCTGTTTCTCATAGTGTATCTGTTACTATAAATAGTTACCAAATATTTTGGATAATTAGCTCTCAAGTTTTTAGTTTTAAATTGTTTTTCAATTTTTTTTCCTCACACTATTTTCTTTTGATTGTGTGATATCTGAATAATTAGCTAATTGTATAGACTTTTAAAACTAGAAAATAATTAGTTCTTTATCAGACATACTACTTCTGCCTCTGGATGACATGAAAACTTATTTAACTGAGAGGTATAGTAAAACTCAGTTTTCTGTGTTGATGGAACCTCTGTTTAAAAAAACACATATCAATTATATACAATTGTACAATTTATTGTACTCTGTTTACAGCTAATTTGATCTGGTTAGGAAAGTGATTTTTAATGACACCTTCAAAAGTTGCACAGCTATTATTTTCCACCAGTAAGTTCTACTTAATTTTCTGATTGCTTTTATTTGTTGGGCTATTTTTAGTTGTGGGTTTTGTTGGGGTTTTTTTGAGGAGCTCTTTGTTTACAGACTTGTGTTAAATTTTAACAAGGAGTGTTATGACTGAGGAGAAAAAACAAAATAGACATTTTCAGATATGTAAAGTACAAGAGTGAGCACGTGTGTGTCCTTCTGATATATGTCTGAGGAAAGAGGGAAGATGAGAAGAAAAAGAGTGTCTTCACTTTTGCAGTAATTATACATTTAGCTACGGCAAACTGAAGGAAAGATATTGGCCTTATTAAGAGCCTGACTGTGATTTGTTTGGGAAACTAAGCTGGGCTGTGCCTTTCTAGGTCTTGAATGAAGATCATTTGCAGACTGCAAGTAAATCGCATGCAAGAAATCATGGTCGAATGTTAAACCACAAGAATGGAAGTAGTGGGAATAGCTGGGAGAGTAGTATTATTCCAGCTGTGCTGAAAGGCAAAGAAAATGATGGGAGAAAAATTAGATTTTAAAGAGATACAGAGGGAAATTTGAAGGGAAAAAACTAAAAGGACTACAAAGCTATAAAAATACGTAACTTTAACATTGTATGCTTAATAATGCTTAGATTTCACATTCCATTTCACATTCTTTCTCTTCATGCATACAGTTACATACTTTGCAATTACTGGAAGACCTTCAGCCCTAAGTGGAGTCACCTTCTATTTCAAATCTGAAATTCTCTCTTCATATGTAGCAATCTTATAAAAATTTACAGATGAAATAAGAATGCAGAAAATAATTCCACAAAATGCCTAATGATGGCAGAGTTTGATGTGCATGATGGATGCTCCAAGGTGCCTCTAGTATTCTTTGTCCAGTTTTAATACTGTTTCTGATCAGACTTTGGGCACTGTCCTTTAAAAGCATAAAAAAGCTGAAAGGTGATAAAGAGAACATTATTATCACTATAGATTTGTTGATAGCTCTGACAAACATATGAATTAAAATATCCTGTTGGCATTTGAGCAGTACAGTATAGCAGTATAGTATTTCCAGAAAAAGGATGGATTAGGACCTCTTTGGTGATGCCAGCCTTACACATATCCTTCAGATCTGGATCCTTTTTTTTCTTTGTGGAAACTTGAAGAATTGGGGACATAAAGTTTCAATTGTCCTTCCTGTTCAAAAGGTGAAAAAAAGACATAATTAAAAAGGTCATGAAGTTCTTCCTAACATTTCCTAGCACCATAAAATGTCAATAATAATACAGGATTTTCTCTCCTGTTTTGAAGAGAAGCAAGAAAATCATGTTTGCATACTTTTATTTGTAATTTTTAACATTTTGGTAAGTTCATGTTTTGTTGTCCAGTTGTGTTTGCCATCCCTTAGAATGGAATCATCAATTTGGTGGCATCAGGGATCGGGACCCTCTGAAACCACAACTACCAACAAAACATACTGGCCTTGTGTGCATGGTGCTGATCCAGAGGATCCACAAAAGAAAGACAGTCTATATACAATATTATACAGTGGGCAAGTGAACTCCCAAAATGGAGTTTCATGGAGTCTCCTCTTTATTGCAAATTCATCTGGCTTTATAGTCCAAAGATTGTTTCGGTTAACACAGCCATTAGACAAAAGGCAAGGTGTTCGTGTGTCACTGTCCCAGAGCCACAGGACAGTCACAAGATGATGTTTACATACCTAAGGCATTATATCATAGTCTGGCATGCTGCAATACAGCCTAATGTTCTGCTACAATGTTTCACACACTTTCTTTGCTCAAGCATACCACAAGTTTCCATCTTTCTTCTCCTTCAGTACACGAAATGCTTATCCTAAAAGAGCTTCAGCTACTGCCATCGGGTGTTCTTTTTCTGCTTTCTGGAAAATATGATCCTACCTGCTGCTATTTATATGTTCTATATTTATGAAGTAAAAAAAGCCCTGCTTTGTTTTGCTTTCTGTCAGATATGGCTCATAACCTTAGCAGCTAATTTTATGACGGTAGAATGGGGTCTTTGCTCCTTTTTTCACTTTTAAATGTGAAATTTATTTATGTTATAAAACATTCCATGCTCAATCTTTTTCTTTGTATTTTCTAGTATGAAGCAACTTGTGACCAAAATTGAAAATCTCCTACATAAAAAACAAAGACAGAATGCTCATTTTTAGTGTGTTTCCAAGTTATCTAAGAAAATTGTCTACTGCTGGTACAGAAGGTCCTTATCCTGGAAGTCAGGTCGTTGTAAATATATTCTTGCAACCATTAAAGTCAACAGATTTTATCATGATTCAGACATCCAACAATACCCCATTAATCTGAATTTCATAATACTCAGCACCAAGTCTTGCTTTTATTCCTTTCACAATAACTTCTCAGCATCCAGTCATATCTATATTCTTCACAGATAAAAGAGGATTATTTGGTTTTTTAAGTCAAAATCAACATACCTATTCAGAACTGTAAAGTATGTATACATTATTTATGTAGTTGTAAAAACTCTGATGGATAAGTATGTTCATTTGTGTATTGTGAGATGGCACAACATAGCTCTGATATTTTTCTAGCTAGCTGCAGACAATTTTTATATTTAATGTGGAAATTTGCATCTCAAAAAGAGCTGATCTGTTTGCCATGCAGTAAACTCAAATCTTTTTTGGTCACAGTTATGCATACCCTATTGCTTTGTCATTTTGCATCAAAATTTTGAACGTGTGTATCTTGATAATTGTCCATATACAAGAAAAAAGAAATGAAAAATGATTGAATAGTTACAACTAATGGGGAAGAGGAAAAAAACACTGAAAAAAACCCTCATTTTCAATTTCCTTCTTACAAAAGGCTTAAAAGTGTTCTAATATCCATTTAAATGGTGTTGGAAAAGGAGACTTTCACGGTCTTTTCCAGAGAAGGGGAACATTTTCACTGTGACAGAGGGCAAGTTCCCTTCAGGAACAGCTTGTGGTAACCGATTTTGAAAGCCTAATGCTTTAAGGCCTGTTTGAAGACTTCTAAAACCTAACCTAAGTAACTCTGTCTCTTTAGCAGAGACTTGAAGTTATCCTAGAAAATTTCTGTCTGAGAAACAGCAAAGCAAAGAGCAAACAATATCCTAGTATTTGGCCTTTCTCGAAACAATGGTAAAACTTTCTCAAAATATATTTGTAGTTCTCACAAGCGGCTTGAAGCCTTTCACGGTAGCTTAAGATCTCTTGCACAACAACAGCAACTTTCCCTTATCAACAGGTGCAATGCAAATCATATTTGGCAGAGCTTTTCTCATGCTTTTCCTGAACAACAATTCTAACCGGTGTCAAAATAAAAGTGAAAGTTCTCAAAACAAACAAAAGATGATCTAATGCTTCATTTGATCCAATGAAACTGTTAAAAACAGGTGTGTGGACCAATAAGGATGTAAAGTGCTGGTTTCTGAAAAGTATAAAAGTTGTAGGTTTTCTCATTAAAATGGCTTCCTGGTTGAGTCCGTGGCTTGCTCGTTTCTTTCTCCTCCAGACTCCCCTACATCAAGAGCTCACTTCTAACCTTTCTTTGGCATTATGGTCTAGAGCAAAGCACACTTGTAGAGCCCATACTTTGCAAACGTGATGTAGTTCTAAAGGGGTACAAGATAAAAAGAAGGGAGGCCTTTAGTTCAGAACAACAGAATAGTTTATCATGAAGCAGCAGCAAAAAGGAGCTATGCCAACAAGTAAAGCTTGCCTCACCCAGACTTCGCTCTCCCTCTTCACCCAACAAGTGTCTTCGAGTGACTGCAGATGAGGAAGCATGTTGACTTTTTTTTTGCATGTTTTCTCTGTCCTCATTGCTCTTTAGTGCTTCCTGGAACAGGTGACATTTGCAGTTACCTATTCATTTCCTGTGCTGCACCAGTCTCTCACCGTTAGTGGTCAGAACATTTAAAGAACAGTACAAAAACTGTCCAGTCATCTGCTTATGTTAGCTGATTCCCTCAAAATGAACAACTTGTATTCTCCTATGAACTACCTGAGTTACCTTTTAGCTCTAGTAACACGCATATCTATTGTTTCTTAAACGTTTGCATCTCAAATTATGCTGATAATCCTGTAGGGAGAGAAGAGCAGTAGCATAAAACAGAGGTTGTCCATGCTTATTTGACATGGGAAGGAACATGAAAGGGATGAGGGGAAGGGCTGCGCAAGAGTAAGGAGCAGGCAAGCACACTTGTAGGGGGTGTGATGGGAAGGAAAATGAGAAAGGGAACAAAAAAGAAAGGCATCATTCTTTTTTTTTCTTTTTTTTTCTATTTCTTGTGTAGAAATGGCTCTTTTAGACAAGTCAGTTCCTTAACCTCTTCTAGTCAGTAGTAATTAAAGAAGTTTATTTTCCCCCAGCATGTTAGTTTTAAAAAACTGTAAATTCAAAGTGTCAATAATATATGATTGTCTCCTCAGATTCCAAGAGTAATTGAGATGTGCAATTTTACCCTGCATACTGTATTCACATTTACCTTTGTATGTTGGTATATGTATACATATATACACTTATGGATATACAACCCAGTGGGCTGCAGATGTGAAGGAATTTCTCTGGTCACTTCACAAGCTCAGGTGCCCTTTTGGCTGATTCAAAGCAAATATATTATTAATTCCAAGTTACAGTTACAAAACTGTAAATTGTAAATAAACATTGTTTGGCTATTGGTAAAAATCTACTTTTGAAATTGATTTGCCATCATTGAATTTTATTTTGCATTCTACTATGTGGGCAAGAAAATCCAATTAGATCTATTTTATTTCCAGAACTAAACAAATAGATATATTTGACTCTCCAAGGTGTCAGTGTATCTAATCAGCACTCAATCTCCATTACCCTATAAACAGCTAAAGTTTCATAATTTATAATATCAATGTTACTGATATCTTTTTCAATTGTCAGAAACATTTGTGATATTATTGAAGAAAAAAACTCTTGACAAAATACACGGCTTACAGTTGTTTCCACTTAGAGATGCTGGGTTTTTTAAAAGCACAAAATTAACTAAGTAATTAAAAAACCAAACAACCCAAACCCCTTGCGACTTGTTTTCTTAGAAATGCTACTGCCTTCATCAATAAGTGCATGATGACAAAACGTGCTCCTCTTGATAGAAATAAGGGTCTTCTCCCATTGTTAACAGCATTTTCTGGAATGCTAGATCAGATGCATGAATCAGTCAGTAAAGATAAAAAATACATCTTGAACTTCATTAAATATCTTAGTTTGTTTGCTGATCTTTCTTTTGTCGTTATTTCTTCTCTGAAACTCTTCGGCTGTCAATAAGCATTTGACAGATCAGTAGGCAGAAATGAGATTTTGATGTTCAACTCTAACACTTCTGCTACACATTACATATTCTATGAGAAGATCAGATTACTGTTGACTCATAGTGTCCACTTGGATATGCAGCATACAGAATGTTCCTTTTTCTTCTGCTCCATGCTGCTCTCACCTGCTTGTTGATACCTAAAGGACTACTTTTGTTGGTGGTGAATTGAGGTGTAATGTATTTCAAAATGCTTCACTTGAAAGTACCTGGGATCTGGTCAAATGCCATAAAAATAAGAAAATTCTGTAGTTTTCTCTGTTCACAGTGTTTTTATGGGTGGGTCTTTGCATGCAGTGTTGGTTCCATTTCCCTTGGTTGCTCTGACTGGGATTCAGCTCCCAGAGTCTCTCAAAAGCTGTTTCCTGCTGCCCAGAAGGTACTTAAGCAGATCCCAGCTCTGCTACCTGGTGGCAACCACTAGATAACGACTTATTTGGAATATCTATCCTTTAACTGGAACTAGTTCTTCATTAAAGATTCTATACCTTTTTTTAGGAGGAAAGAAAATAATGAATCAGTCTTTGATATGTTTCTGCTAAGACAGGCAATCTGCTAATAGCAGTCACAGAAATCTGAAATTTCACAAAAGGTGGGTTTGAAATGCTACATGTTCCTTTGGAATCTGCATCCACTGACTTTTAGTAACTACATGTGACTCAGTAATTGCTGAGGGGAGACCTCAATGTGGTCCACAGCTTTGTCGTGAGAGGAGGTGGGTGGGCAGGTACCAAAAAAATGCCAAGGGGAGGTGGAGTGTGAAGAGGAAATATTTCCTACAGATCTATGCTACTCATAAACTAGTAATATACATTAAAATGAATAGTAAGAAGATATAAAAGTGTGTTAACATCTAGGTCAGTTCTCATTTGCTTATTAATGTGAAAGAAACACTTGGAGATCATAGACTAAAAATTTATTTATAAACCAGTGCAAGAGAAAAGTACAGAAATCAAAATGAGATCCAGAGAAATCCCCAGGCAAGCTGAAGGAAAATGTTTGTATCTGGTTTTTATGAAATTGTTTCTAAAATACTATGCTGGAACAAACCATTTATTTTAACTATTTCTTTAAGCTGTGAATTTCTTCTGGGATGGAAAATTTCCTTTCAAATTAACCCTACAAAATTCTGGAGTAAGATCATGTGTATTTTTTACCCTGACTTACTTAGTTCTTGTTTACTGTACCAGCAAGTAGGTTGGTTGGCTGACCTTTCCCTTCCCCTCCCATTTTGTTCTTATACAGATGGCACTGATGGAAAGCTCTGTTCTGTTATTCACTGTGCTGATTGTCATCACCTCTAATGGGCTGGAGCTCTGTGGTGGGTGAAGAGAATGGTAATATGCAGGCAGCTGGAAAGAGGGTTATTAATTGATTTACTTCCTTAATTTAGAATCAATTTTTGTGCTTCGCTGACTATTTTGGATGATTGTGCACATTTCAACATCTCTAGATGGTCACAGCACTTCACATCTGTTGGCACTGTCTTGTGTAACTCCTTCCACAAGTTTGCTACAAATTGCTTAGGTGCCTCATCAAAGTGATTAAAGCGACTCTTAAAGAACTCTATTGATCTAAAGCGTTTAGGGATTTGGCTCACCCTTTAAAATCCATCAGTTTTAAAACAAAGGATGGAGATCTTGAATTAGAGGCATGATGCTAGATACAGTTACTTTGAAAAAGATGATGGAGAATGTAAAGCAGGAACTGGGGAGGCTGCCAAATCCAATTGGGAAAACCACTGTGGGGAGAAGGGAAGGATATTAAAAGGCAGGGAGGGAGGCAGAGCAAAAGCCATAAATTTTTCATCATGAGGGATCATTCTAGGAGAGCTGACTCAGGGCTTCTCAACAATGTAGGCAAAAATAAATTTTCCTCTCCCAGCTGCTGTAGAGAAGAGCTTTGACAGAATGCCAGCTGAAAAGCAAAGAGAAAATTTTTAGCTTTATACTGGCCATGGTAATAGTCATTAGGTAAGCAAAAGGTATAAGAAAATTGAAAATGAGAGACGCATCCTGCCAGCAGTGTCTGCTACTGCCTTTGACAGCAGCTGGACTGGTTTCCCAGGACTGTGGCACACACCAGCAACTCAGCAGCCCCATGTCTGTTCTTTCCAGTGAGAGGGAGGGTTGGCCTGGGCAAACTTTTCCTATCCCTTTCAATGCTGTCTTCATATGCGTGAATAAAGTAAGTAATCATGCTTTATGCAAATAGTTTTGTCAATATAAAATTGACATTCTGAGGCCGATGTAAATAACTGCCAAATGATGGTGAATCCTGCTCTATTCTGCTTTTCTTTGTCATGTTGCTCATGCACCTCTAATGTGGTCTGACATGGTCACCTCAAGCTGTGATCATGGCTGCTGTCACTCGTTGAGTTCCCTGGATGTGTAAGAGTTAATGAGACGAAAGCAAAGAGCAGAAAATATAGAAACTTCAGATAGCTGTAAGAAATGACAGAGAAGTTATAAATCCTGTGATTAAAGAGGTGTAACCTCCTTTTGTTACTGGGCTTTAGGTTGATTTTGATCTCTGGTGATTGCTGAAGGCAAATGCACTAATTCAGAACCTACCGATTTTAATGACTTTGTGGAGATTTGGGGTCAAATGCTGCTGATATTCCTTCTCTCTGTATTCCAAATAGCGTTTGCTTGAAAATCATTATTCTCATGGTTGAATTTTAGAACAGAAACGAGATGAAATGCTTTGGTATGCTATAGTAACTCCTTCATATAAGCCTTGTGTTAAGATAATAAAAAGAGCATTCAAGATCACAAAATGTATTATGCGTTGCTCTGCCAGGGTGTTACAGCAAAGATGAGCTTTGTGTTAACAGACTAACAAACAAAACAAGAGAGTTGAAAGTTTTACATTGATTTTAGTTATAAAGATGATATACATGAACATTAATTGTGAAGCAAAGTCAGCAGAAAACGGAGGTACCACATAAACCTTATACTAGCTGGAAAGTAAGAAAAGAAAGCAGTAGGGCTAATGTTGTGGCCTCAGCCCCTTTCTACCTTGCATGAGGTGTGTTAAATAAAGCTATTTTATTGAGTTCTGGATATCAAAAATAAAAATTTAACCACAAGAGAAGACTTCATATTTCGAACATTAATTGTTGGGTTGTATTCTCTTTGGATATGATAATATTGCATATGAGGAAGCTGGCTAAAAAAACATCTTGAGGAACAGTCCTGCATTTAACTCATTCTTTTTAAAGTGCAGTAACTCTTGGAGATAAAATGTTTTAAATCATATCGATTTCTGGAGGGAAAAAAAAAAAAGTAAAAGCTATTTTAGAAGCTTTTTGAGACCTTCAGCCTTTGGAAGGTCTATTGAACACAAAGCATTTTTCACTCACCTTTGTAAAGGAATATGGCTGCTAATCTAAATTTATCAGGATATGAAACACTGATCATGACCCATGAAATGTTTTATTCTGCTGAAAGTACTTTGTATACCCAGGATGACTTTTATTTGCTCCTCAAATGGACTGTATGGAGACTTTTTTTTAATAGTCCTTGGTCTGAGTAACATGTTAGTAGAAGGCACTTGCAAACAACAGCTTGTGTTCTGTGTTAGTGACAGATAGAAACCAGAAAGCACTTGTGCTTGCTCTGTTTCAAAACATGATTTGCAGAATATGTAAGATGCTAAGGCTGTTTTATAAGAGCAAATCAGGTAGTGTTTTTAGACATTTGACACAGTCATCCCTTCATTGCTTATTCAATTGCTAACACAGTCATCAGTGAAAATTTCACAGGCCACACTAGAGTTACTTTTGTACTAAGCTGTAGTGATGAAATTCAGAACTACTATGATTGTCATCTTAATTCTTGCTTACAACAAGCTTAATCCTGACCATTGCCTTGCTAAGCATGATCTCAGAATTCCCCCTTTTTTCTTCTCTTTTTCATTCGAGTGCAGATAAGCTTCCTAAGATTTATCCTTTTCTATTCATATAACTCATGAAATTATGAACCTTATGTATGGTAGTCTTTAACATTTTTGCATCTAAAGCTGTGAGGAAATCTAGGAGATGCCAGGTGTGCTGGATGCCTACTGTTTCTTTGGAGCATTTCACACCGAACATCTTCACCCCGGAATTTCTGCAGCTACAACTCTTTAATTCCCCACTGCAGGAGTAATTTGAAGACAGGGCAGCCCCACTGTGAAGTTCTAATTGCACTAAAATCATAAAAAACTGACTGAACAAGCCATTAGGCTGGTCAAGACCCAAACTGTTAACAATGATTTGTCCATATCTGGATTGCATAGATCTCAAAAGTTACTTTAGAGATTTTACTTAGTTTCCTGTGGATGTGTGTGCATGTGCATCTGTGTATACGCTGCATATGAAGGACCAGTTTTCACATTTCTCTGGGGTTTGTCCACGGATAAAAGATTTTTGGTGCACTGATCTTTTTCTGCTCTGAATTAATTGTGTCAGAATCAGCAGAATTATCAAGTACTTTGTCAGTGCCTTCATAACTCTGGTAAATGGTACCTTTCCAGGATAATTTACCAGATAAATAAGATGAAGGTGTAATTGGCTGGGTGAAAAATCAGGAGAAACTATGTTTTGCTACTGAACATGAGAGCAGTTGCCACGAAGTTACTGGTGCTATATTTATGCCTGCTTTTGAGGAAGAATATAAAAACAGTCACCAAAATATATTGTTTTCATTTCTCCTCACTTTGGATTTACAGTAATTGCTGCTAAAGTTTCATGATCCATAACTTTTTGGTGTGAAGATCAGTTCTGCTGCACGGTTCTCCTTCATGAATAAAGTTACAGGAGCTTGTCTGAAGGGCAGGGGCTGTGTCAGTGTGGCTGTTCTTTGTGAACATGTGAGCCTAATGCTTTGTGATACCCATAGGTGGTTTGGGGTTTAAGGTCTAGGCCTTTCTGACCTCAAACCACTAAAGCCTCAATTTACCTAGGTCATCTAACAGTGGTATTGCTTCACATCTCAATCAAGCCAAATAAATTGACACTGTTGGCAAAAGCAATGGTTGTATTCTCCCCAGTGCCCTCTGCCAGGCAACTCTTTTGCTTCCCTTGAGCCAGCATTAATGTTTGTGAAGCTACATGTCAGCTCAAAGAATTGATCAGACCAGCCCTGATAAACAAACCTGAAAAAAAAGAAAGGTAAATTGCTTCTCAGATCATCTTATTTCATATTGGCATAAGCCTCGTGAAAGAGTTTTGTTTCTATATTAATATTATTGAGATTATATTTTGTTATGCATTTGGCAATAGGGAAGTCATAGTGCACTAAAAATTACAGAAGATATTTTCCTGTAACACACTTCTATGAAGCAAGGGTCACTCAAGTAATTTACATTAAATAAGCATGTATAAGCCTATGTTAGAAGGCATAACATATGTGTACACAAACACAAGCTTACACATTCCAGTACTAAAAAAGCTGAGAAGCAGATATAAGGGATGTTTTAGATAAACTTCTGAGGTAAAAGTCCAAGAAATGCAAGACTCTTGTTAGAAAAATGGGCTAGAAGAAATACGGAATAATTATTTGGGGATGCCAGCAAGTGGTTCACAGCCTTATGAGTCAACATAGCTATAGTTTATAGGATGCTCATTAATCATTGTTTTCCTTGGGCAGGCAGAAGCTGTAGCCAAAAACTGCAGATGGGAGAAAAGAGGGAGAGAGGGAGTTGCTAGAAAAAACTCCAAAGCTTGAAAACATCCATTCACCCGAATATTTCTCACTGACAGTGTGGGCCCAAGTCATTTACAGTCCCCATAAATGATCCCATATACTGAAAGAATTCAAACATCCTGGAAATTTACCTTTTTTTTGTGAGACAAACCAGGGATACCAACCAGTTAAACTTTGAAGCCTCCTGAATCGATTTCACCCAAGAAAATGAAGTAAAATGTTTAGTTTGTGCCAGCACTACAGAAAGGGTCATGGGACAGGGTGAGCTGAAATGTGTTAGCTAATCACAACCTCCCTTCAGCCCCTTTTTCTAAACTAAATAAAACCTCAGTGGGCGAAGAATAAAGCAATCACACCAAATCCATCAGGTCCTGCAGACGCATCAGTGACACCTTGCTGTCAGCAGTATCAGAGACTCCTGATAACATTAACATGGACACCTGACCTTTGTCCACAGCCGATGGAAATCTTTGATCAAGGGTACAAATGTTGTACTAAACTGACTCTAAAATCAAACTGTCTGAAATGGCAAAAAAATCTCCAACCAAACAACAAAGCAACCACTTAGAGGTATCTGAAGTTGCTCTAAATACAATGCCATGTAAATGCGTTAAATAGAACTTGTCTTCTGTTAGGAGACATTCTAAAGGAATTAAAATATTCATATTTTTATATGAGCACATTTTCACAGAAAAAATTCAAATTTTAACTTCTTAAAATATCCTGATACTGTGTTAATCTGACTTTGAAGTTCTTTATTGTTCTCTTTAGCTTCATTAAAGTCACTTTGCTTGTTCTCTGATATTTATTTAAGTGTTTAATTCAGGCTTAATAATATTCATCTTTTTTGGTAAGGAAAGTGCGTGCCTCAAATATGTATTGAAAAATAATGAAAAAATGTATTGTTCTTTGAAAGTATTTTAATTCTTTGGTATTTAGAAGTATGTGAAATACGAAGCATCCAAGGGATACTATTTATGTAATATCTGATACAGGTAGTAGCAGTCAGAGGTGAAGTAAGCCTGGGTTTTTCAATAACACAGCTAAAAAATCTAAAAGACAATTTTGCATTTTTAGGAAAAATTTTGACTTCAACAAATATCTAAAATTATAGATTATATTTCTTTTCTTTTCTTATTTTCCCAATGACACATTGACTAGTGTTCTAAGGCCAGACTACCTGCAGTGCATCAGCCTGATTTACTTGAGTTAATTTCCTAAGTTTAGTTATCAAGTGTAGCCATTTGGAGAATATACACAGTATTTGTCATGATAAACTACTCATATCACGAATTTAATAAATCATTACATTCCAGGCATTAAAATATCGCTGCAAAATCATAATAAATTTAGAGGAACTTGTACTTTAGCACAGGTTCCACAAGAGGGCAACATGTACCAAGCATTAGGCTACAAAGGTATTATAAAAATCCTTTCACTAGTCAACGGGCTTGGATGAAGTTCACTGATATTGTATTCAGCGTTCTTCTGTATTAATTTGTACTGTTATCTAAGGCCTGCACATTGATAGGTGTTAATAGAAACCAATCTGATTTTATATGGTGGTGAACATGGGCTTTCATATGTGTACTTATAATTAATTACATTTAAGGCTTAATATGCTTTTCATTTATCACTTGGACTGTTTTAACACAAGCATTCCTGTTTTGGAAATGCCTTCATGGCTAACAGAATTGTACAGTGTTAGAAGGTCACACATTAACAGAGCATATGATAATACTCATATTGGAGTAGATTGGTGACAACATTGGGAGATTTCTTGAAGGCAAAAGACACCAAACAACACCATGTTACCCGAATAAAGGATAGAATCGATGCAGGAGAAAGAGAGAGAGAGAGAAAGAAAGGAAGGAAAGAAAGGAAGGAAAGAGAGAAATGAAGAAAGGAAGAGAGAAAGGAAGAGAGAAAGAGAGAAAGAGAGAGAGAAAGAGAGAGAGAAAGAGAGAGAGAAAGAGAGAGAGAGAGAGAGAAAGAGAGAGAGAAAGAGAGAGAGAAAGAAAAGAAAGGAAAGGAAAGGAAAGGAAAGGAAAGGAAAGGAAAGGAAAGGAAAGGAAAGGAAAGGAAAGGAAAGGAAAGGAAAAGAAAGAAAGAAAGAAAGAAAGAAAGAAAGAAAGAAAGAAAGAAAGAAAGAAAGAAAGAAAGAAAGAAAGAAAGAAAGAAAGAAAGAAAGAAAGAGAGAGAAAGGAAGGGTCTGTAAAGGTGGAATTATAATTTTTGTCTGAATAGTCCTTTTGCATTGGCTCTCTGTGGCAGCAACCTGCATTTCTTAAACACCCTGGACAAGACTTTTCTCTGCAAGTCATCACAGTGAAATCAATTACACTCACATGAATGAGAAAGATGAACTTTTTGGTTGTTTGTGCAAATATTTTTATATAGGCTAATTTTTAGAGAAATTGATATAGTGATATTTCAGTGTCAAAACTGGTGATATTTATTACACATTATGGTCACAAAAAGTGAGCAATACAGCAGGATGTTCAAACTCTGGAAAATAATTTCCTTAATGTTTGTGAAATACTTCATTTTTCACAGACCTTCTCTTCAGTCTGACTGGATGATGATGAACAATTTCTTGGAACTTAGAATGTCTGACACTTCACATCAGTACTTAGGAATAGAGATAGCCTTCATTGCCTTCACAGAGCACTCAAACTGACTTCTTACTTCTTTTAAGTAATCTCACTGAAATGGGCAAAAATTTGCTGGAAAAAGTAATGCTACCTATCCAGTCCCCAGAAAGAACAGACAATACTGAGGTTTATGTTCTATTTTGTTTCAAGTACTGCTTAATAGAACAAAAATAATAAATTATATACCATCCATATAGGAACTCACTACTTTAAACCGACCATGTGATAAAAGAGCATATGTATGTGGAGCGTGAATACCCTCAGAGTACAGAGGATGCAGTGCATACCCAAGTAAGCCCAAATAGATTAAAAATACAGCCACAGAAGTTATTTATGTATGAATTAGCTTGTGATGAGCTCTTTACTGTCACAAATGATTGACTACTGAAACCCAAGCCAGACAAAGACTGTCAGGTTTATCTCTCAGCTCTAAAGCCCTGACTACAATGTAGCCATGACTAGCTCTAGCATACAGGTTTTGCTGTGTTTATCATTGTTGTCTAGGAGTCTTAATGTCATCTTTCTTCTTCTATTTATTGTGCCTTCACTTTTTCCTGAAGAAGTGTGAATCAGAGGCATTAGGGGTTATCATAAGTAGCCAATACCTCGTTTTACAGTCTCCTTTCCCCACGTGGCAATTGCCTGGGTGTTGAAATTGTTTCAAGCAAAAGAGAGTGTTCTTCTGTCCTTAGGTGTTCCAGATGCCCCTCAGCTGAATAAAAGACTCCTCTTCTTGCATGTTCTTTCCCACGTGGACAAGTTTTTGTTTCTACTGCTTATCCTACACCTGCACATCAGTATTTCTTTTATTAAAAAAAATATCAAATGTATACTTTGTCTTTATAATTTTACTAAGAATCAGAATATGGTCACCAGAAATCAAAATAGTCCTCTAATTCCAGCTCCCTTTCCTTGATATCATAGCCATTTTTGGCTTTCATTTCTGTGATAATTGTCCTTTGTGCAGTCATGGATTAAGTAAAAACAATCTTGTTTTATGTTTTCTCATTAAGATGTTCTTTCAGATTCAAAAATTGCCCTCTGTTTCTAATGAAATTGAGCTCTGTTTCCAAGCTCATACACTGATACCCTTGGTCAGCTCTAAAAATAATTTCTACTACCACATTTGAAGCTGGACAGTTCGGAAAAACTTTATTAGGTTTGTTTTATTCTTACTTAGGAAGTTTTTGAAGTCAGTACTAGTAAAATTTGAACCACTGAAGGAGAAAGTGTTTCTTTTTGTCCCTGTGAGATGAAGTTTCATCTCATTTTTCCACATGTAGCTCTTTATATTCCAAGTACCATCTTGAATAAGCATGGACTGAAATTATAACCCCTTTGTGTGACCCTGAAAAAATCCAGAAATCTGCTGGTCTTCCTGGGGTAAAGAATGCCTGCTGATATCACTGATGCAAATGTTTATTCCTCATTGACAGGCTGTCACATTATGGAGAAATGTCTTGCAGTAAGTGCCTGGATGTATTTCATATCATGCTGTAGTATTTATTTCATTCTGGGGAATGGGAGGGAGAGTGGAGCACTGCTTCTGTGTCTTGCAGTATGGCTGCAGCTCCCTGCATCACTCTAACCCTCTCAAGGTTATGAATAGCCTGAAATATATATTGCTGCACTAGGAAAAGATACAATCCTTTTATTCTTCTTATCTGGGAAACCTTTCCTGATGGCAGGTCAAGGGTGTCCCAAGAGTAATGCAATCTCCTCTGGAAATTTCAAAGAACATGATGATTATCTGTAATTGACTGAGGACATCTGTGCTAGCATACTGACACCCTACCTAATTGATTATCCCAGATTTTCACAGCCACATTCAAACCCAGGACCCCAGCTGAACAGATGCCATGGCTAACACCCCCTTGCATTTCATCAAAAAGTTCCACAAGTGGTTTGTTGTCTGTCAGAGTGGAGACCTCATACAGATATTTATTGTACTTTATAAGCTTTTTCTTTCTGTAGTTGAGAAAATCCTTATGCAACTTTAGCCAGTAGTAGCCTGGGGGCATAAGTAACTGGTTATTAGTAGTACCTCTGGCAATACTGTCCTTACCCCAGGCTGTGAGGTACCAACATTAAGATGCAACTTTGTCCTGTAGCTCTGAAGGTGGAGTGTTTTCTTAGGTCAGTGCTTGGGAAGGTCTCTTGGCTCTTTCCCCAAGGACTTTAGGTCTACAGTTCTCTGAAAAAAAAAACCCCTAGCATTCAGTAAAACCTATTACTGCATGATGATTATCTGTAATTTCTCAGTGGGATGGTAATTTTGACCTTGGCCACTGTAGGAGTAATCCTCCCTTCGGGTCCATGCAGTTGACCACATGCTCTGATTTTATATACAGATAAATACTTTAAGAAAGTTCTCATAGCCTTTAGTTAGTCCAGTCCCACTCTGTTGCTGACAGATGTTTATCATCACTTCTACCAGTAGTGAAAATGCCATCACTCCTTAATATAACATATGGGATACTTTTCAACGTATTTTCCGCATCAATCTATCCAGCAGATGAAAATTAACTGCAAGCATGACTTACAATACTTTTCTTAACATTTGCTCTTACATAAATGGGAAGTCCATTGTAATAAATTTTCTACCTTTAATTTCAGTAGCAGGTTGAGTTTTTATGGAAAGGAATAGCACTTAATCAGTTGCAAGTTTATGATTCTTGCAGATACACATCATGTAGTTATGAACATTACAGAAAATGTCTGCTAAAAGCAAATGAAAAACATGAAGTGAAAAATTGCAACTGTCCTTCTCCAACTTATGTAACCCACCTTGAATTATGGTGACTAAACAAAGGACTGAACTACTTTTAGTTTGTGTTAATATCAGTTCTTCATACAAATCTTGCCTGTAACACCTTTCAAGGTACTTTCTTTGAAATTGATTGGGTGATATCCACAGCCTAGCAGTTCTTACTTTCTACTTCACTGCAGGCTAAACTGAGTTTTACAGCTGCTTAATGTACTCTGACTTGTTTATCAGAACTAGGATGTCTTTCAGGTGATGCAAAGCCTACCATCTGGTTGAAGTCTCTAGTTAAAAAGGGGGTTTGTGAATTATTTCTGTATTTGCAATCAGGTCACTGAGTGCAGATAGGTTTGGGCACATGTTTGATCATAGCTACTGAGCTCTCTATACTTGTGTCCACCTGTAGACTGACTGTATCATTATTAGCCAAAACCCATCCCCCTCCCTCTATTTCAGTAATAGATAAGAGCTAAAATGAATAGAAGTTTCAGGGGTTTTCTTGCTGTCTCTGTAAAACGTACTGTGAGAAATGGTCTGCCCCCTTTGGCTGCTTGATAGGTAATAGCTTTAGGTTTATCTGCTTTAAAATTAGAAATTAGTGCATAGAAATATCTACAATAGCAAAAGAAGCCTCTTACAACTTCCTTAACGTTTCACTGTGGTGGGGAAATATCTATTTCCTCTACTTTTTCTGCTTTAGAGCAGATTAAGTTACAATTTGGCTCTCATAATCTTGGATTTTCTCCTTGCTAATATCTCAGGTTATTTCATCTTACCGAATATATACTAGAACACTTCCCATGCTGAGCAGTGCTCATTTTCTGGTTTAGTTCCACACATCTATTTCAGTTTAGACTTTCTCATTGATTAGGAAATTTTTTATGTTCGGTAATTAACATTTGACATTGCTGCGTACTGATATAAAGGAGCTCTAAGGAAAAAGAATGAAAGTTGCCTTCAGAAGATGGCCATCTGGGAACTTCTGACCTTCCTCAGTTGCACTGCAAAAGAATGGGAAGGAAACTCCCTCTTGTAAAACAGAAAATAAGTTAGAGCATGACTTTATGCTAAGCTACTTTGGAAAATGCAGAAAATATTCTCCTGAGTATTTGACTGTACAGTTTCTGCTCCAAAATTGCATCCAACCAGTTGGTTATACAACTGCTAGAGAGTTTTTTTTTTCCCCCCAGAAAACAAACAATGATTTTTCTGTGCTTACAAAATTAGCTAATTGCAGCATTTCAGACTGCAATAACTTTAGTTTAACCTTGAGGTTTTTTGTGTAGTCCTCCTCTGCTTGAAGGTTCTACTTATTGACCTTAATGCTGTGGAAACACAGTTTGATAGTAGCTAACCTCCCTACACCAAAAGGTTGATGTTATCTCAGGTCCTCCCATGATTTGTTCTGGAAGAGGCAAACACATACAATGAATAATTTCATTTCCTTTTCTGTTCTTAATGCATTGAGACTGGGAATTGGCTAAGGACAGAGAAATTCCACATAAACTGTGGGATTTCCTCCCATAGAGGAGGAAAATCAGACTTTTCAAAGCTGAAATCCAGGTCAGTGCACGGAGAATAGAAGTAATTCACTTCTCACAGGCATGTTCTAAGTAGATTGCAAAAGTAGTATGGTGCTTAGATACTGGAGTAAGGGGAGCCACAGAACTCAGAAAAGTAAGTAAGTTGAATGTCAAGAATTTTAAAGAAATTTAAAGGAATGATCGCAGAAATAGCCTCCATCTGCTTTGTGCTGCTCTCACACATCAGTGCTGAAGTAGGTGGTAGCAGGTGAAACTTCTCATGCCTGGGTATGCAATACAGCCCAGGGTAGAGAGGGGCTGCCAGAGGATTCTCCAAACGTGGAGACATGAGCATACATGCAAAATACACTCTCTGCAAGTATGAAAAAGACTATTTGATTTGGTCAAAGCATGTGGAGGACAGAAAAGAGACAAAAGGGTGTTTCATCAATGTTATTTTAGCTGGGTGGTGCAGGGGTTAAGACACAGTCATCATTATTCAGCCCCCCCAAATAAGTTCAGCTCAGTATAAAAGGGACAAACAACATGGTATAGAATATCACATCTAGTAAGATCTATCAGTAACATGTATTTTTGCCTCTTTTCTATGTTGTCATCACACAAAAAGGGAACAATCACAATATTTCGCATCGGTGTTAAAAGTGTGAGTTGTTATCTTCCTTTGTTGCCTGTTCCGGGAAGGGTGAAATAGTTTGTTTTGATCCACTATTAAGCAATCATGGTTCCCTTAACAGTTGGATTATAAAACCTGAAGCATCTACAAATGTTGGCCTTAAATTACAACAAGCACAAAAGGCACTTTAGTTGCAGCCAAAATATGTAAGTTGACCCCTGCATTTTAAAGAAGCCGCTTTCCCTCACCTATCGGCTGGGGAGCAGGAAGAGCCATCAGAAGGAGGAGATGCTCTTAAAGGGAGGGACCTGATATGGAACTGACCATTCACAAAGAGAAAAAGTTTTTTATATGAAGGCAAAGCTGGAGGATGTTTCATAGAATCACAGAATGGTTTAGGTTGGAAGAGATTTAAAGCTCATCTAGTTCCATCACCCCTGCTATGGGCAGGGAAACCTTCCACTAGACCAGGTTGCTCAGAGCCCCATCCAATCTGGTCTTGAACAATTTCAGGAATGGGGTATTTACAGCTTTTCTGGGTAACTTGTTTCAGTGCCTCACCCCCCTCACAGTAAAGAATTTCTTCCTTATATCCAGCCTAAATCGTTCAGTTTGAAGGCGTTTCCTCTCGTTCTGCCACTACAGGCCCTTGTAAAAAGTGCCTTCCATCTTTCTTGTAGGCTCCCTTCAGGTCCTAGAAGGCCACAATTATATCACCCCTAAGCCTTGTCTTTTCCAGGCTGAGCAATCTCAGCTCTTTCAGCATTTCCTCACAGAAGAGGTACTCCATCCCTCTAATTATCTTGGTAGCCTCCTCTGGGCTCACTCTGTGTCTGTCTATTGATTGCATTGATATCAAATAGATGTCACATACAGTTATTTTCTTTGAAGTTACTAAATACAGTGCTTGCATGTACACAGACGTGCATACATATTTGACAGAATTTGACTGAGGTACTGGAATCTAACTAAATTGATAGTTTGCATAAAATGAAATATTTAAAGACTTATTAAAATTAATATTCAAAGAATAAAAGATTTAAAACCATGTGTGAAAATATGTTTAAAAGTAAACTGTTTTAATTAATGATTGCTAACTAACAATGTCTTTTGCTTTCCTCAAACTGCTGGTCAGTGAAAAAGCCACTTCAGCAATATCGAACAAAGGATTATCCCAGGGTGTACTGTAAATTGCATTAAGATATCAGAAAGAGTTCACTCAAGCAGCAAAGGTTGCTGCATCCTTCACTGTAATCAGTAGAAAGGAAGCAGCAGCTAAGATTAAATTTGAATTTAGTCAGTCTGCAGCAGGAGAAATCCCGTTAGTCATGCATTGATTTGGAATATTCAAGTGCAGCCTGTGTTCGTTTGGGGGAGAAGTAATCCTGATTTAAATGTTAAGCTTCTGAGGGCTGGCTTAACTTAAAGAAGATAAACTTTGGGATTGTATAAGATATTTACTACAAAGAACATGTGCTATATTTGAGATACTTCTTAGCAGTTTAACGAGCCAGAGGAATTTGAAGTTCTGAAGGCCACAGAAATGCTACAGTTCAGTAACACTTTTTTATATATTCTCTTTATACATATATAAAAAACAAGCACGTCTGTTCCATTAGACTTAAGTCAGCCTTTTAACAGCAGCAATGTAGGCAGGTCTGTCTACCAGCAATGTCAGCTTCTGGTTGTGGATCTAGTTTATTTTGTGGCATGCCTGGAGGAAAAATGGTGTAGCTGATGTGCAGTTGCTGAATGCCACAGCTTGAGATTCCCTGCTCTGGGGGTTACAGGACTGCTCCAGGACTCAGGTGTGCTCATTTCTACTCCAGCAACCAAAGTTTGTTTTTTCCCTTTAGACTTTTGTTTCTATCGGTTTTTTGCTTAACTGTGTGTGCACCATCTTGGCTAGGATGACAAGATGACATTTCTGCAATGACAGACATTTCTATAATTTGTGGTCCATTCTCTTTGTACCTTCTGTTATTTACAAATATTGACAGATTCTGGCCTCAGCCTCCTCTTCTCCAGGCTGAACAGACCCAGGTCTCTCAGTCTTTCCTTACAGGAGAGAAGATCCAATCCCTTGATGATCTCAGCAGCCCTTTGCTGCTCTCTCTCCAGTATGTTCATCTCTCTCTTCTACTGGGGAGCCCAGAACCTGACCCAGCACTCCAGGAGTGGCCTTGGCAGCGCTGGGTAGAGGGGCAGGAGCACCTCCCTCTACCTGCTGGCAACAGTCCTCTTACTGCAGCCCAGAAGCCACTGGCCTTCTTTGCAGTAAGGGTACGTGTCTGGATCCTGTTCAACTTGGTGTCCACCAGGACCCTCAGGTCTGTTTCTGCAATGCTAAAGAAAAGACATATTTGTAGAAATTTTGAGCAGATCATTAGCTGACATATATTGGTAGAGGTCCATGGAATTCCTGGTTAATAAGTATGTCAACGGAAAATGATAAAGCTAGTGATTGCCTTGAAATCACTGTGTCCATTTACCAGAAGTGAAAATCTTTACTTTGAATATTACTTATGCAGTCATAAATTTAATATATATTTCATTTATAAAAGAAAAAATATGAAAATTTGGTTAAAAATAAGTTTAAAACTAGTTCAAATAGTGATTTTACATTTTTGAAACAAAAAAAAATTGATTCTCCTTCTGTAAAAAGAATTTACTTTACAATTTGATTACATCAGTTTTAAATAAATTTATATAGAAACAAAAATATTTAAAAGTTAATAATTGTGGTAGTGTTATTATGTTTCTATGTTATATCAGAGCAAATGGTTGAGCATAGTGATTCTGACCTTTGTATTCCCATTGAATTTGAATTGCATACTCCTTTTGGAAAAAAATTGGGAATGACTTATTATCCTCACAAATGAAATGTTCAAGGGAGGATCATGCTGTAGCTAAGGGAGTGCTCTAAACTCCATATTCTGAATTTCCTTATATAGTCTGGATGGACATAACCGAATATTTTTCTTGAAAATCACCTTTTGTGATATACAAGTTGCCCTTGTAATGCAGTAAAACATACTCATTACATACAAAAATGTAGACACAAAATATAAAACCTTACTGCAAATGTGGCATTAAAGTACTTTATCTTTCTGAATAGAAAGAAATGCACAGAAAGGAGTTATTTTTTTATTGCTTGTATGATTTCATATTTCATAGTCTAGTCCAGCAGACTTAATGAAATTCAGAATGCTGACCAGATATCATAGAGAAACCCTACTGGGACATTAAAATGAACAATAGCAAACATAAACATAAAGTCTCCTTCAGATTCCAATTACAACATTTGTTTCTGTTCTCAAGGAATACAGGGAAAATACTACATAATGAGGTAAGATATGAATTAATAGCAAGCTATCTAATTCTAGCACCCACTAAAAATGTCTTTATACACAATAGATTGCACCATGCGGCCTTCTTCAGCTAGGTGATCCAAAAAAAGGAGTTAGTGAAAAAGATGTAGTATTTTGTAAATCCATAATTTCATTTCATGTGTAGGAAGTTTTGCAAATACTCAATATTTTTTGACTGTAGGAAATTGAGAAGAAAAACTGTATTGCTACTGTTAATCCAGGGAATATACAGACCATTCTATTATAGTCAAGACAGAAGATTGTGTTCATTTTGAGACGTGGTCTTCCCATAAAGACAGTTGTGGACAGTTTCTGTGGAGCTCTTTAAAGACTGACTCCTGAATGCAAAAATTAAATAAATAAACATTAAAATAATTAATATTATTATTCTGGGTAGTGCAAGAATAGCACAAACTTGGAGAGAGTGCCTTGAAAATTGCATAGTCACAAAAATGAAAATTAGAGGTAGTCTTTAAAAAAATGTTTAAAGACTAAGAAGTCACAAGATGCACACCAGCAAAGTGTGACAGAAACACTTCTGTGCTATCAAAAATGAGAGAGTACAATTCTTTAATTTGTTTGTACTTTCCATTCAGCATTTCCTTTAGTCATCTCATTCCTTACCTTGTTTTCTTCGTTCCTATCCTCTGACCTGCTGTTATTTATTAGATCCTTTCTTCAAATGCCCTAAATCATCACCTTCTCTTGCTTTTCTTTTTTCTTTTCATTTTACTGTTAAGTCTGTGGTTTGATTTATAGAGTACGTGCTGAATTTTGGAGAGAGCCTTCTGTTTCCATCTTCCAGATGGAAATTTTAGCAGCGGCTTTTACACAAAGACCTTTACCTGAGATTTCCTCTCTGCTCCATGGCCAGAGAGGCAGCTAAAGCAGCTTCATCAGCATCACACTGGAGCTGTGACAGGACACAGTGGAATCTGTCATGAAGGAGGTGTCAGGGATCACTCAGGTTTCATACTACCTTCTCCATTTGAAATTCTTCCTCAAGTAGCCTGAGAACATTGACCTTCCCATAGTGTTACAAAGCTCTCGATTCAATATTGCACAGAAGGTGGGAAAGCCAGAGGTAATGATTCTATGTATGTATCTATGTAGGAGGAAAGGTTGCTTCCCTTTTTTCCTCCAAAATACAAGGGCTGGGAAAACCATTGACTTGTCATACTTCCTTTTTGTTAGTCCTTTATTTTTAAAGATGTGCTATTTATATTCTATTACAACACTGAGAGAGCCTAGAATATGAAATAGAGGATAGCTTTATTATTTCAGACAGAGCTGTGGAAGTAAACATGTATTTGTTGCTTTACTCTGTATGCCAAGGCTCATTAGCAGTTGCTAATTTTTCTTGAGTCTATGAATGAAGCTGAGTTGTTGCTTCATAAAGAAGACATTAACTCTCAGATATTTATTGTAAGCATTAAATAGTCCAGAAAACTTTCTCACTGTCATTTTTTATAACAAAGTTCCATCCCTTAAGGACAGTTAGGGAAAGGAGAACCAATACTTACAGAAACATGTTTGGCCTGTGTATATAGAAAATAAAACATGAAAATGGTCTTCATGTACAAAGTTTTCAAGCTAAGCCTTAGGCCATATAAATCTTATCTACATATTGATCTTCCAAGAAAGAATTTTAAGACAGACCAGACTACATGAGGTAAGAGTCCTAGTTAATTACAAAGACCTTGTTAAGATAATGCTTTCTGGTGCAGTAACTAAAGCAATGTGCTACAAAATATTAAGCTGTACTCTTTTCCTGGTCCATTTCAATGACCTGATAAATTTGTGAAAGTTCAGCTTACTTCTTGGTTGTGAGATACTAATTGCTAAATAGTTTTTTTTAACATTCTTTTCTCATCTTTCTTAATTTGAAGGCAGTATATCTGTAATGCCCGAGATAACTGGGCTTGAATCATTTCAACTCCTGCTCCTTCTAAAAACAAAACTCAGGTGTCTGCCAGTACCTACCCTGTAAATCAATTTTCTTACCAAGAGAGGTAGAATGTGAATCAACATATGAAGGATGAAGATAATCTGTAGTACAGAGAGTTTCAAGGTAACATGACATCACAGATCCAGTTCTGCCTTGTTTCCTTTTCTCTCCGTGAAGGGAAGGAAGAAACCTGGACTCTCACACCAGGGAGATGCATAACACATTAAAGGCAAAGGTTCATTCTGAAAGCCTAATGTGAAGAATCAATTCTAATCCATAACTGCTTGTCACTAGTAACTCTTTCATGCATGAATAATAATACTGAACTCAATGAATACGCTGGTGGTTGGTTTCTCCAAGATATAGCCAAGTGCTGGTTTTTTGTCTTGCTTTGTGGTTCCTAGTTAAAGTAGTACATTGTCTCACTAAAGAACTAAAACATTCTAGAAAAAATAGATAATAATGAGCCAAGCCTCTGAATAGAAATCATTGCTCACACATTTATAGTCTTCTATGGCCCTTGAGCATCTGCACAGGTCCTGATATTATCACACTACTTTTGTGCCTATTCCAGCATAAAAAGAGTTAACTGCCCTAACCAGTAAATGTGTTGCCTCATATTTGTAAGCTCCTTTGGAAATTCCAGTGCTTATTTACGGAGAACTGATTTTTATCTATGGCCTGGATTGTATGCTTAAAAAAGCACATTCTCTTCCTAAGCCAAAAATAATATGATTGAATAGTGACGTTTCTGCTGTCCCAGCATTCCCTAGGACCTAAATCAGAATGTGACATGAGTGTGACTGGCTTAGCTACTGATACCACAGTTATGAAAGCACATTTTTCAGGAATGTACCATGGCCTGCAATGTATATTGTCATAGTTCTCTATATTAACATTGATTTTAAGTTACAGTCATTTCTTTTATTGCAATTTTCACTGGGAAATCATGTACCAGCTGCTAATATGCTATCTGTCTCTAGGATGCTTGGGTAGCTGAACCTAATATTAGTATTTCACTGATCTTATAAATTTTACCTTTAGGTTTATTTGTGTTTTGGAATGGAATTTTTTTCTTTTTCTTTTTTTTTTTTTTTCAATATTTAAGCTTTAAATCTTTTTTGATGCATTAGGGGACAAATAACCTCTATTGAAACTGATGGGACTGTCCCTTTCAATTACAAAGACAAAGGAATCAATGGGACTCATTTCACACATTGAATGAGGTTGATATTATTTAACACTACAATGAGGGACAATAATTGATGATAAATTACAAATGAAGTCCTATTGGATTATGCATTACTTTACTCATAGTGGTGTGAAGGATTAATTAAATTGAGTAAGAAGGTGCAAAGCGTGAAGTTTTCTCAACTCTGCCTACCAAACCATAGGATGAGCATGTAAAGCACAGTTTTTGCTTTTACTTTTTTCAGTGAAGAAAAATCAAACAATGTACTTTATATTTTTCTATGCATGTAGATAGATAATCAGTCTTTCATTTTTTCATTTTAGCAATGGAAAGAAAAGGAAATACGAAATTAGCAGAGAAGTAATAAGAAAAATTTCATATCCTGAACACAAAATCTACCTTTATGTAAGTCAAGGAGAAGTCAGTTAAACTATGTATCTTAATATTTGCTGTACACCAAGATATATGGAATTAGTTTATATTCATCCTCAGTCACTGCAAGTAAGTGCTAATGCACTTGCAATGTCAGTTCTTTTGTAAGAAAGAATTAATAAATAACCGTTTACACAAGTCCTGGAAAAATAATTTAAAAAAATAAATTCACAAATGTTGGCTCCCAGCAGTAAAAGCATTTTTTGTATTTCTTTATTATAATTTATGTATTTAATTGGGTAAAGATAGAACACCTGATATTCATTTCTTAAGGATCCATTTAGTACTCTTCTGCTTTATACCCCCTGTTAGTCCCCTTATATGCTCTGTAGCTTCTCCTGGTACCCCTTGCCCTATCAGATGAGCTCAGTTTCTTCAGCCAGCTGGTTATAAAGGTGTAAAGAGACCTCTGTAGCCCATGCTGAACTCTAGGAATATTGATAGCTCCATCAGCCAGGGCTGTTGTTCCAAGATGAGTCTGGAGTGATGCTTTAGCCAGATCCTAAGTTGTTTTACTCCAATATCTTGCCCAGTTCTTGTACAAAGATTCTCTGTTTCTGCCTCTGAGCTGGCTGCTATTCTTCACTAGTTATTTTCTTTGGAATTGTAAATGTCAGAGTCTATAGAGAATCAGCCTCATTGCTGATCATGAAGAGCTTCCAGACTTACTACAGCTACTTTGTGATGTCCCAGCTCATTTGCAGGTGGGTAACACCAGGGATAGAATAATTCACTGCAGATAACACCTCTCCTGCAATACAGTACAGAGTCTTTTGCTGTTGAATCTGACACAGGCTGACCAACAGAAAGGAAATTCTCTGACCAATATAGGCTAATTTAAGAATTAATTTGGACAAATTACTGGATACTCTCTTATTCTACGAAATACAATCCTGTGGAATGTAATACTAGTGGGATTACCCAAGATTTAAAAACAAAAACCCTAATCAAAACCATGCACTTTTTCACACGAGCAAAGATTTGCAAGGAAGTCTTCTGTTTTGCTGGGAGGCATTATTTATTTTCTCTTCCCACTAGAACAAAAATTAGAAAGTTAAATATGCAACCAGAAGATTCTTCCAAGGGATAAAATTATTCCTTTGACTGATATTGAGAGGTATTTATAACATTGGGAAGTAGTATTTCAAGGTTTTCTGCAACCTGCTTTGAAGACTGTAGCTCCCTTTTTTTTTAATATTTCTTATGTAGTGGTGACAGTACACAACTAACTCATGCACATCCTCCTGTCAGTGTGAGTGTGGAGCACTGTGGAGATCTAATGGAGCAAGGGAAGAGAAATCAGAAGGCAAAGTCATCCCTGTGTGACTTTGAAAAGTCACTTAGCCTTTTTGAACAGGAGCTGTCACAGGTGGACTCAGCTGCACTCATTCTCCTTTGTTGTGTCCAGCAAAAGATCTGTGTATTTTAATCAACACTTCCACCTCTTGCACTTTTGTTTCAAGTCTTGAAAGTCCCATCAGCTCCTTGCCCATAATAACAACATCAGAGTTTTAAACCTTTTTATTCTTCTTAAGGAAGAGCTTTCACCTCGCTTGTGGAGAGTAAGCTTCCAGAGGAATGTTTAAAAACTTCAAGAGTATGCATTTTAAAATTATGATCAGGAAACCAGAAAGCAAATTAGAACACGAAATCTGAATTGTACTTGTTTGTTATTTGGAAGGTTTTATAATTTAACGTTACATTTTTGTGGAGTAATTATAATGACTTATATTTATTTTGAATGACAAACAAATGTGTGATACAAGTATTATGGAATTATTTCATAAGAAATGTAGACCTTGGCTTCTGCATGCTGTAAAATAATTTTTGCAACTTGGAAGTCCCTGAAAAGAAAAAACAAATTCTATTATGCCACTTAAATAAGAATATGCTTAAGAAAGGTTAATTGCACTGTTGTGATTCCAGGCCATCTATTATCATGTTGACATAACATTTTCTTTACTGGTGGGAACAATGGTAGGGTGTAGCAACAATTACATAAATTAAATAGTCACTTTTTTCATGTAGATGTAGGCAAAAATAATGCATTGGGATTACCAAGTTGTGACAATGTTGGGAGATGTGACTAGAAAAAATGATGAGAAAAGACTTGAAATGTTCAAGTGTATTTCATTGACGTGAAATGCGGAACAAATTATATTTAATAACTGCCTTTCAAAATTATTTGTAATTAGTGAGGCATTTTGGCAGGTGTGTTTTCCTTTTCATGTTTGAAATTTTACCTTAATTTTTTTGACAGACTAGTCTCATAATGATTACAAGAGAAGAGACAAAGCACCTAGGTCATCTAATCTACAATTACCTCCATTAATTTTCTGGAAGAATAAAAAAGATTGATGTAAAATATTATACACTACCTATAATTCAATGTAATTACTGTTAAGCCTAGGAATTAAGCTTCGAGGCATATTTATTTTGCTTAAGATACAACACATAAAAGTTTTTTCTGATCATATGTTAGCATGGGCAGTAAGGTGAGAAATCACATCCAGCTCCATTACTTGCCTTTACAGAGAATTCAGTGCAAGTGAGAGACATTTATCCTCTGTTTATAC
Source organism: Serilophus lunatus (assembly GCA_013399895.1). NCBI lineage: Eukaryota > Metazoa > Chordata > Aves > Passeriformes > Eurylaimidae > Serilophus > Serilophus lunatus. Next base: position 695,393 of record VXBA01002400.1, on the reverse strand, counting down.
AGCTAAATGTGATCCAAAAAAAGAAAAGTGAATTTTCTATAGAGAAATGTTCTTCATTGTTGAGAAAATCTTCTAAAGCATGCTTTAACTTCAGTCTTTCTCTTTGTAGATTCCTTTGGATGTTGTAGTAGTAGAAGCAATAGGGAGAATGCTTATCCCAAATTCTGGATAACCAGCGTAATTTGGAATCCACAATTACAAGTGAAAAAAAATAGCATAGAAGAAAGCCATAATCATGCTAAAACTAAATAGTGACTCAGCTCTTTCTGAGAGTTGCCTGCCACTTCTCCCATGTAGTTGGAAAGTACAGAGGTAAGGGTAGATAAGAGGACCCCTCCATCCATGTTCCGTTCCTGATGTGCAGTTCTACTCAGTCAGTGCAGTCCAACTTCTGACTTTGCTGAAATAGCTGCAGGTATTTATCATATAGAGGAAGACACATTCTCATTTAAGCATATTCTTAAAGCATTTGGAGCTTTTTATTTTAAAATCAACACGTTGAATTCCGTCAGTTTATGCTTTGGCAATGGTCAAAGCACTGATGTAACATCCCCAAGTGGAAATCCACTGTAAGCAGAAGGTCCTAGAAATCTGCAGTGGTTTAAGTTTACCTTGATTTCAGTGTGGCACCTTGCCTGACATGGGATTTATAGCAATAGAATTCTCAGGTACCAAAGCCTGGAGTATTTATGTGGCTAATTTTATATTGCAGAAAAAATGTGCACTAGAGCCGTTTTCAAAAGGAAACCAGGATTCAACTCTGTTTTCTGTGGAAGGCAGCATCAAAAATCCCTGCTGCTTTTGGCAAATCTGTTAAATCTACATTGAGTGCCTCTGAAAATTCTATTTTAGATGCTTTAGCCACAGCCTAGCAGTTCTGTTCAAAGTCATCATTACCAGCATCTTGACTTCCAATGCATTGACAGGAGTGTATGTTAAAAACTGTATCTTAATTTTATGCATGTGGGTTATTTATGTGTGTGATGCTGTATCTTTTTGTCGTTCTAATCTTTTGCTCTCTGTCAGAGGAACAAAAGGACTCTCGTTTTTCACTGCCATGTCCTCATAAATTCTTTGTGAAAGTAGCATTATGGTGTAACACTGAAGGCTCTGTCAGCCTCTAAGATCTCTTAAGTTGTCATCCTGTGGATATGGGAGATTAGATCTTCTAATAGGAACAGCCAAGACAGGCTGTAAAACTTACCCTTTCCGATTATTTTCTTCATTAACCACAAACACTTTTGTCTCCACCACAGTGTTCAAACCTCAGCTCCATTTCTGTTTTTCTAAAGTATTACTTTTCTCAACTCACTTACTTTACACCATCCATCAATCCATTCCCTCTATTACCTTGCAAACCCAGTAAGAAACAAGTTCACCCAGAAGAAATGAATAGCATCTGTTGTGAGGTATTACTTGTCACTTGTTGAGGGGAAACCAAACCACCACCATTTCCAATGCCACAATTTTTTTGGCTTATGATACAAGGAAACACCTTTAGGAAACACAAGCTATGGGCAGATATGTGGATGATACACTAGGGAATGGAAAGTAAGCTAACTAAAATACACCAAGATACTGCAGATTTGTAAGGGTCTATTACTAAATGAAAGTGTGCAGCTAAAGGTAAGCAGTTTTGTTGTCAGTACTGAATTCTTCCTAGAGCTCCTCTAGATATTCCCCTTCAACTTCCCCTCTCCCCCAAAAATTATATCAAAAAATGACAAGGTTATGCATTTGTGCAAACAAGCAGAACACCTTGAAGATTTGTGCAAAAACTGTAGATTTGTTTGGTACTCCTGATTGTTTTTTTCAGTGTTCTTTTACAGTCTCATTCAAGGCACAGAAACGATACCAAGCAAAAATAATAAATATTTGGAGACATAGCTGAAATTTGGATACTAAATGCCTAAAAATATTTTGTGACTGTAAGGAATTAATAAAATAAAAAACCCAGAACATTTGTTTAATAAATCTTATAATCAATACCAGTTTGCACAAAATTAAGCAAACTTTAAATGGGAAAAATCATTAGGCGAAATCTGATGTGCACCTGCACACACAGGCAGGCAGCCATAGAGGAGATGACATGCAAAAGCTAAACAAAGGTGCATCTCTACCAGTCTCTCAAACTATTCCAACAACAGTAACAAAATCCTAGCTGAAGGTCAGGTAAAAAGTATTTTCTGCTGCTTGTTCTTTTTTCATTTACTAGGCATTGCTGAATAGAGATTATGCATTCTGACCACAAATTTCAACATGTTTTTCTATTTTTCCGTCACCTCCCTGCGACACATTTTTTATCAGTACTGCAACATTTCTAGTGGGCTTGAAGTACCTGACAGCTAACAGGCAGGTTGAATAAATTGTTGCTGCATGCCTGGGGGTCTACATTTCCCTGACTCTTTCTCTTCTCTTTTTCCCCTGTCCTCATTCCTCTCTTCCCCTCATTTTCCTGTCCTGGCAGCTGTTTCAGAATTCCATTTTAATGCATCATGTGCAACGTGTACAAGACTCTGCATAGGCAGGATGATCTTTGTAATCAGATTTTACCCTTCCAATAGAACACATCACAGTAACAACAGTAATGTTTTAAAATTCTTGGCAAGGTATTTTACATGTACAAAATCTAGAGGTCTTGTACTGCCTAATACTGCATTCTTTTAATATATCATTCACTTTAGTATATGTGACATGAGTAAACCAGGCAATTGTGCCTTGGCTTTGTTCTGGATTGTCCCTTTGATCACGTTATGCTTTAGGGAGTCTGTTTGCCAGCAAATAGGAGTTGCCCCTCTGACTTTAAAGAAGAATATTGTGCCTTCCCACTGCAGTAATGACTTCTTTTTCCTACATGCTCAGAAGGATGGATCTTAAGAACTGTATTCACTGTACATTCTACTGACAGGCATTAGCTTTCTGCTTTATATGTTGTAGTTTTTCTGGCTTACAATTGCATTTTTTTTCGTCTTTGGGTGAATATAATGTTGAATTTGGGTTTCACTTTGCTGTAGTTTGATATATTCACGATTTACATACACGTAGATATGGCCATTAGAAGAATTTTCAGTTTATACCTATTTATCACACCAGGACCTTTCAGAATTTGCATGGTGTGTCATGTGTTTGTAACTGAGTATCTCTCTGGCAAAGATTCTTACTTACTGGGAGTTTCTTTGCTTTCTGTGAAGATGTAGAAAGAAAAGAGTGAGAGGGAGTGTGTCTGTGACACTCAAATATTTTCAGGGTCAAAGGATTTTTGTGGAGCATGTCTAAGTGCAGACTCAGGAGCTGGGCATAAACCTGTTACTTAACCTGTTACATAAACCTGTACTTGTTTGCTTTGGCAGCCCAAAGACTGTGCAAATGGTGTATGAAAGTTTTAACTGGGACCATCTAGTTGCTGATCTTCTTCCAGGATCAATGTACCCAGCCTGGGGGAAAGGGAACACCCTAAAGGTGTTATTCCTCCTCCAGAGTTTCTTAATCCATGGCCCAAATGTATGTATGAGCATGAGGATGATAGGACAGGCAGAGCTCAGACATGAATTTGGCTGTTGGAAGTGACTGTCTGAAATGAAGGAACCAAAGTGATCTGTGGAGTTTTCCCTGTATTGACTTAAAAACAAAAGACATGTCAGTCATATGGCAAAGCAGCTCCAGATCTGTTTGCAGTGCACTTTCATATTGAGACACTGGACTGTGGACTGTGACATCTGTGTGTTCAGTTTATGCATCAGCCAGAAGAGATGGATGAAGATGATGGGAAATAAACTGATAAGCTTCCCTGTGGTAACCCATCTTCCCTCATAAATACAGTTCTTGGGCTTTTTCTTGTCCAAGGCTGGCTAATGACTCAAAAAAGGCACTTCTGCTTTCTACAGTCAGATATTAACTAGTTCACTACAGCCCTGAGCTACATATTGCAATGCAATTTCTGGAGAGTACAAAGATTAATTTCAGTGCATTTCATAATGAATGCTTAGAAAATACAGTTTTGACATTCTTGATTTCTGTGATGTATCAATTCAAAGTGTCATCTGTCTTGCCTGAATTTATTGTATGTAGTAATTTAAAAGAGATCATTTCTCTTTAATCAGCTGGGCTTTTATCACTTTACCATCATCTTTACCATTTTATCCCCTGCATTTATATTGAAAACAGAATTTTTCTTCTGTAAGATAACTACATCTATAGGATATTTTTGAGACTTTTAATTCATTAAGTCATCTGTACAGTGGGCACTTTGTGAGTTCTGTGATTTTTTTTTAAGGACTGACAGTACCAATCCACCTGAAGTTTCGCTTGTAATCCACTGAGGACTATCTGTGGATAGATACATATGCTTATCCTCCATCTTGTTTCTGGAGAAATATTTTTAATTATTTATACAGAACTGACATTTTTATTTATGAACCTGCAAGTTTTGCTGTAAGAATTAGTCCATCTTGTTAGCTTAATGGATAAGGCTTAAATTTAAAAACTCTTAATGAAAGAAAACTTAAACATCAAAGGCAATAATTAGTATAATTATCATAGGAATGTGTTTTGCTAGTATATGGTTCATTGTAAACTTCATTTATAATTAGCTTTGTGAACAATGAAGACTCTAGCACATTCTCCTGTATTAAATTATCTGTAGGAGGAGGATATCAGTAACAAGAACCATGGCTGAGGTTTCTGCTGTAAAAATTAATTTAATAAAAATAGTAGGTCAAGTTGAACTTTGAGTAAATAGTATTGCTTTGAAAACTTTCATGGTAAACAAACACATCATTATTATAAATTACTTCAATATTAAATTGTCTGTAATTGTAGGTGGAACATGTAGAAAATTTCAGAAGGATGATCTACTGAAATATGCCTAATAATTATATAATTATAATATTATAGTTATATATTATAATATATATAATATATTATGTATATTTATAATATATAATATATATTATATATTATATATATAATATTATAATTATATTCAGAAAACTTCATCTTATTTTCTTAGCATGCACATGTATTAGCATGCATAGTAATGGAAAAAAAAAGCATTCTAGGACTTAAAGAGAAAACATGCATGTTTAGTAATCCTTTGTATAATTTTGCAGCTGCCTATGATTCTTATATACAGAAAATTAATTAATCTAGTAAGTACTGAATTATTAAACATGCTATGAATTTCATCTCAGAAGTTTAACTGCTTGAGATAATTTTTTTGATCTTTCTAAAATGAGTAGAGATTGCATTAACCTCCATAAGTCTTTATTGAAAGAAGACTGGAACAACCTAAAACTTTTAAATAAATTACATTCTCATTTTTGTACATGGCTAAAGTTTATAAGTTTATAAGTTTTCTCCTTGAGGGAAGAATTACTATATTTTAGGATTTTTATATTAATGCTTCAACATTAGCTGCAATTTTATTTGCATGCATGTTTTCTAGAATTTATAATTTCTGAGCAGAGCAGGGCTTTTCTTCTTCCCCAGTCATGTCATTGAATGGTCTTTTTGGGACATATTTTTCTCAAAGTCTTTGACTATATGAGACAATGGAAAAATGTCCATTGACCTCATTGAATATGGCTAAATTCTCTTTTTAAGGATATATTTCAGTCTGTCAGCTACATAATTATCTTATATGTGGGAAATTTCTCAGCTTAGTAGAGTCTTGATTGTAGATCCTCTGCTTTCAAAAATGTTTGTCTAATATTTTTAAGCAAGAGAAAATGATTTGAAGCTGAACAGTAATTCATTCAAGAGAAAAATAACTGGAACCTAGTACCATAGCATTCACAGTTTGACGTATCTTATTTTGGATAATTATCTTTGAATTTTGAGGTTTTGTATTGGTGCATAACTCAGAAATTTACTTAATGTAGAGTTAACAAGGAAGGGAGAGTGAGAGAAAAAAAAAATTGGAATAGTATCTATAGTTAAGATGATTGGATTGGCATTCCATGAGGTAGAAACAACATAAAAGACTCAGTGTGAACACTTTGTGACACTTAAATCCTACTGCCTCATCTAAAAAAATCATTGGAGTTTTATTTGGTGCCTGAGAGCCATAAGATATCCTTAAATCTCCACTGCAGATCTCTGACATCTGGTTTTGGTTTTGTGTTTATGGGGCTAAGGACAGCCCCCATGGCAAACTGAAGAATTGCTGTGCTGTTCCTGTCCTCCAGACGGAGGTGGGTGACTCAAACTCCACTGTGTGGCTGGAGCAAAAATTAATATAATCAGTCCAAAGTGATATTCTCAGCATATATGGCATTTTAATAAAATTAAAACTGAAGAGATGCATTGCAGAGCATAAGCTGCTATTAACTAGTGTCATCTACAGTAACATCCCTTAGTTCAATACATACTGAACATTAGAGCCTAATATTAATGAAAAAATACATAAGTTTTGCAATATTATAATCCCTAACTAGTAATTGCCCTATTTCATAGATTGCATTTTAAAAGTAGGAATAAAAATCTATTCAGTGTATTGCATTCCATTTTTTTAAAAAAGTAAATGAGTAAGCAAACTATATACACATTCCTTAGAACAAAATGTACACTGAGGTCATAATCTCAATAATGAAATCCTTACTAGGCCTTTGTTGAAACTTTTGGACTGTCATTTTGTACAACATACAGTAGAGATATTTTAAAGGCTGTAATAAATTTAACTTGTCTTGCTGCTAGCTAGTGAGTAGAGTATGCATACCTATGCATTCTGCTTTATTTGTCACTTATTTTTATTTGTGTTACAGTTTGAGGAAATAATATTGCTTTTGAAAGTTTCCTGATAAACAAAAGTACAGGGATTGGACTCTTGTAAATTACTCCGATTTGGTATTGTCTTTAATTATAGACAATTATAAATACAGCTATACAGACTGTTTCAGAAACAAGTGTAGAATGTCTAGCAGAATTTTATCTCTATAAAAAGAGTACTAAACAGTAAAATTTCCCTATGGATTTCAGATAAATTAAATGCACAAAAATAAGCAGGTTTTAAGCAGATATTTCAATTCAGGTATTTCAATTGTTAAGACAAAAAAATGTTATTTTAGCTTTAACATCTTTTATCCTTTTTTGTAAATTAAAAGGTATAATACAAAAAGGGTGTCCAGACAGGAGTGGTGAGCATGCTGCAGCTGATCTCACTAGAGTGGAAATCACTTTTTTAAGGGAGGAACTTGGTTTAGAAAGTCATTGTGATACTATATTTTAGGCTTCTTGGCTCTCAAACCTCACACTTTCTATCTGGTTGGGGTTTTTTTGCCAAAACCCATTTGGATTAGTTTATCAGCATCACAGCTTGAGCAAAATTCCTGACAAAAACCTGACCAAAAATAATTTTTTTTCTACTGACTTTTTTTTTCTTTTTCCTTTCTGATTTTCATTTTGAGTATTAAAACTTTTCTTTCTTCATTAATCCTTCTTATCATTTTACTTTTTAAATACTGCCTTATGATTTCACTCTCCACATTTCTCTCCTGTGTGCTTGAAGGAATAGCATGTTCTTATGTTCTTATTTTTTTTCTATGAGAAGTTGGATACATTCTTAAGATGCAAGAAGAATAAAAGAAAATATGGATGTTCTGCTGCCAGAACCAGAAATCTTGCATGGGGAACTATTTCAAGAGTAAAAACTGGGAGGTTCATTTTGAAGAAACTATCTGCTGGCATTGAAACACAGAATAAAAGATTTGGCTCCTGAAGCTATTCATATGTACTCTAGCAAATTTAAAAACCATTACCTCTCCCTTTTAAGAATTGTGAAAAAATCTGAAGTTAGTGGAAAATGTTGGCTATTTCCAAGTTCATATGTTCCTATTTGACAAATTGTACCATTTGGCTATGTATAAATTAGACTTTTATTCTAATGAGTTGTGGTTTGCCAATAAAAATGAAATATGTTCTACAGTTATAAAATGCTGATGCAGAACTTCAGAAGTTAATTCAAGAACAAATATTTATTCATCAACGTATGGTGGTTCAAACTCAAAAGCAGCACATGCTTGGATCCCAGGATAAATTTTATCCAGAGGTCTTGGTCAATACTTTTGCAAATAGGAATTAATCAATTCTTCTGTGTTGCACATTAAACAAAAAATATTCCCATGTACCAAAGGAGTATTTATAGCTCTGGTGAACCTTTACCTTTAGAAATTGAACTACCAGAGCCAAGTCAGTATTTGATAGCAAAGGATTTATAAAGTGTGCCCGAAGCCTTTAACATCTCTGCATTGTAGTGTGAAAAAATGATTTGTGTTGAGTAGGAGTAATCATCTTCATTATGTCTACAGACACCTCTCATAGACTTCACTTCAGCTGGCTACATATTTTGGGTCCAAATATTCTTAGATTCTTTAATTATTATTATTATTATTTAATTATATGTTCTTAGATTATTTAAATCCAGTACAAATTAACTTTGCTATTTCTTCATGATAAAATTCTTGTTTAAAATTAATCTGGCCATATCGGTGCCATTTATAATTACTAGTATTTGCTTTATCAGCAGTTGATACAGTGACATCTATGATCTGGTAACAAAACATGAGAAGTATTTTAAAAAATCTGCTTTCAAAACTAATTGCTTTCCAGACTTTCTTTGGGGTTAACTTTAAAAAGTCAGTACGATGAGATTGAGTTGATCACAAAATATAGTTCAGACCCCTCCGTGTAGCTGTGAAATTTATTAGGCTGCTTCATTATTCCATTAAGTACTTTAGTTATAACTGCTACTAGTTTCCAGAAAAAAATTAGTTCCATCTCCCTACTTCTTTCAGGTGTTGTTTGGGGTTCTTTCCCCTCTTTTTCTTTTATATTATTTCCTAAACTGTGATGTAGCAAGCTCCAGTTCCTAATTTCTGGTCTACATTGGATTGTATACAAAAAGAGCACAGTAAGCTTGATAGTATATGAAGTAATTACATACATCTCAGAATCATGAATATAAAATGTATCTAATTCCAAACAAATCAAGCAGCAATGTGGATTACAAATATAAAGTTACTCTAGGGATTTCTGTGCATACACTGCACAGTTTTGCTGTGTGCTAGCTCCTTAGATTCAGTAAATGGACCTCGCAGAATGAAACTGCCAACACATGTTGTAAGCAGAGAATTATGTCATGTAGTGTTGAGGCTAATAGGCTAAATAACAGATAAATGGTAATGGATCTACAGGTGGCCTTACAGTGCCTGCTGCAAAGTGTAATAGTTAATTAGAGAAGCTGTTAACTTACAAAACAAAATGATAGGAATTAGTTTCATTTTGTTCTGCATCTAATTCCTTGCTATAAACCCTTAGCAAATACAAATTCTAATATATAATGCAAATATAGAAATACATACATCTAAGAAAAAGACTTTACCTGCTCCAAAGAGAGGAAAAGTGCAAATTGTTAAATAAACCCTACAAAGTTAGAGTGAAGAGGATACATTTCTTAATTCAATTGAGGACAAATCTTACTATAAAAAGATCCTCCAAATTTGTAGCCTGATAAACCAATCAACTTTATGTTAAACGAATAAATTATTTAGACAAACTAAATTGCCATTGCTGAAGTTATGCCACTTGATTTTCCCAAGCTGCCAGTTACATGGGTGCTATGTGAAGTGTAGAGGATGGAGAAGAGAAAAAAAGATGAAGGAATAAAAGCAAGGGTGAGCAAAGGGAAGAGCTGTGTTCTATTCTTACAAGGTTTTGTCTCCCCTCTTTCCTTCTTTCCAGATGTCTTAGTGATATATGTGGGATTGAAATCTGCCCTGAGATTTATGAACCAAATGCTTTTGGTTTCTGTGGAGTTTTTGGCATCAGAGTTGACTATGGCTTTTCTTTCTACATGGCTTTTTTTCTTTTCTACTGATTTTTTTTTCTCCTCAAATTAACGAAGTCCCATTGCATAGCAAGAGCTAATGCTAGGTCTTGGAATATGTTAGGAGAAAGAAATCCCACACTTTTAAAGGCAGTGGTTCGCTCCAAAACCAATGTGAATGTTAAAGATGTTCCTGTACAGCGAGGCTGAGATTCATTTGTGCAATGGACATTGAGTGTATACAAAATCTGGGAAAAAATACATTAAAGCCATCCCTCTGGGCTGGTATTGGATATTTTGAGCCACATTGAAGCAGTCCACAGTGGAGAGAAAGAAATGGGGAGTGGGAGTGAGCCAGGAATGCTTTCACCTACTTCTAGGACCCCAGAAAAAGTCCTGTTTCCAAATACAAGCTTCCATCACACCATTCCCTGCCACTGTGTCAGGCTGGAGCCTGTGCAGGTGGACACCCTTCCCAAGGACTGCCACTCACACTTTGCACTCACTCACCTCTTCTGTGCCATTCGTGGTCTTTATTTTTGTTAATGTCAAGCCTTCAGTTTGAGAAGACAGGATTACCTTCTTTGGGAGCACGGGCAGGCTGTCACACTGCAGACTCCTACACCCTTCCTTTTTCACAGACCACAGTTTAACTCTGGATTGCAAATGCACTATATGCAAACCTAGTAGATTTCAGAGGTTAATTTTTATCCTTTGCAAAACCCTTCCATGTTATATACCATAACACAGGCAAATATACTTTGATTATAAAATAATCTTTAATAGTAATATAATTTTTACACTTCAAAAATAGTCCTTTATCTGGAAAGCTAACTGTTTCTGTGACTGCTAGTGTTTTAAAAATCTAATTAAAATGTAAAAAAAGAGTGGGTTTGTTTTTATGGATTTTTTTACAGTACTTTGTAAATTTAAAACTATTATCTTAACTGGCCTGTCTGAGAAAGCCATGTTAACAGCTTTCATCTTTAAAATAGCTCCAAATGCACCTAGAATAGCTGTCAACAGAGCAGAGATCTCTGAAATGTATCAGACAACTGGTCTACATGTAAGTGAGAAGTGAATGTGTTAACCTAGCTAACAGGGAAAATCAAACAATTGGGAGGGGGAAAGAAAGGGAGAAAAGAATAATAGACTAGAAGACTAGAATTACTAATTAGAGAAAAAAATAGATTTTCTGTGGGAAGCAACATCTGCAATCACTGAAATGATTTTAGAGCATTCAAGTTATATTGATTGTAATAAACAGGGATTTATACTGATAATTCTGAAAGGTGATAATCATTACTTCCATCTTATGAAAAAGTATGATAATCACTCTCAAATCTGCCCTTACTAAACTTGAGGTTGTTTTCATTTTATTTTGATTATTATTACTTATTTTTGTGTTATATACAACATATCCATCTTTTCCTTATGAAAAAAAAAAAAAGCCTGCTGGCAAATTACATTACTATTGCTCTGCCTCTCAAAAATTCAGCTTTTCTATAGCACAATTTAGCTATCTTTCATCCTGGTGGTAGTAAAGAGAATTTGGTTATTATAGTCACAGTTTTTGTTAAAACCACACCTTAAATTTAAATGTACAATTTTTTATTCCCATAAAAAACTTTTACCAATAATTGAAAGGTGCATTTGCATTTTATGAGTATTTCAGTTTTTTCAAAGGAAAATGGATCAGGATTAGATGTCTCCAAATTGTGATTTTATAATCTTTAAAACAGCCGCTTGGATGTTTCCAGTTGTTCCCTGGTTATTTCACATGTGCATTTTCAATGATTTCCCAGAAGAATTCTTCCCTTTATGACAGAAAAAAATAATAGCAGCAACCCACATCTTAAGCAAGCCTTATGGTGCCATATAAAAAAATACAATATTGGAAGCAGTTACTAAGTACTATGGGGAAAGTACTGATTTTATTACTGAATTTATCAATTTCAAGTAGCTCATATACTTAGGAATGTTTATTTTCCTGTGTCTTAGTTATTATGATATCGTTCTAAATACCAATATATTATACTAGTGATTTTTCTAGATTAGAAAGTGTGGAACTTATTAAAAACACATACTTTCATCATTGGGCTGATTTCCATTAACACATCTGTGTACAGTAGGACAACATGAAACATGAAGTGAAATGCTGCCCTGAATAAGCTAGAAAAGTATTTTTAGTTTGAAATATAAACAAAAGTCAGGCACAGTAGCCTATGTTCCCAGTATTTCTGTATTCCAATCCATAGAAAAGTGTATTTGTATTTTATTTCACTTGAACATAGAGTTTTCATGAGTTCTTAGATGTTAATTATAGCCCCATGCTCCTTATGACCTATCAGTTAATGGTAAGACTTTTATTTCTGTACATCTATTAAAGATATGACATTTTTAGTTCCATTTTTAATTTTAAGCTCAGGGTTTAAATTAGAGTTTAAGGTAAATGTTTTCATTTAGTTTATTGATTCTGTTCCAATTTAGGAGATTACTCCATAGCTTTAATTCTTCCAAAGAATCTCACTGGGGAGATTTTCAAAGGCACAAATAGAAGTCAGACCACTAACTTCCACTGACTGCTGAAAATTGTATTACTGCCTTCTCTCTGGATACATGTAAACCCAGTTCCCATTGTTCTCTTAATAGGAAAGAGCATCCATCTTTCTCAAGTAGGCTTTGAAAATGTTGATCAAAGTAGAGGAGGACAGATGCTCACAGTTTGCCATAGCTCTGCTATGGTCAGTGAATTATTTGCACCATTTGGGACCAAGGCATGTCATTGCGAACATGATTATAAATTTACTTAGTCTCCTAATAACAAAATTCAACACTGAAAAACTAAGTTTCCCCTGACAAAACGGAAAACCAGAAAAGTTTTAAAAATTGATTCATTCATACCAATGCAATTGCCTGTTAAAGTTGTCCTTCAGTCAGGATTTGTTTTTTATTAGGTTGTGAGACATTGACCTTCATTCTTGTTCTGAAGATCAGTGTGGAAGCACTGCAGAGGAAACGCCCTCACATGCTTGGATAAGGATATTGTAATGCCTTCACTGCTTTGCAATTTATGTTTGAATAGTGTTGGCAGACGCCAAAAAAGTGGAACCAGGCTCATACCTGATTTTACACATTTTGTCAAAGTTCCTCTTCTCTGCCCGTTGCCAAAATAGTTCATCATGCTTCTGGTGCCACCCACCTAAGATAAAATTAGCTGATTTTATATTCCAGTGTCGTGGCCCATTCAGCAAGGATGTGTAGAAAGCAATTTCTTCTCCTAAATGAAGAGAACAAATACTGGGAATACCTCCATCTTCTGGAATAAATTCTGTGCAGTTTTATGTGCTTGGTAGGCTGACTCCAGTTTCTAGCTTTTTGATCCAAACTGTAGCACAGGACCAGCATACAAGGGGTATTACATGTTTATCTCATGTTATCCACTCAAAATCAGCTGCTAAAATAATGCCACCCTCACCCCGGTTTCTCACCATCCATCATTCACTCGTGTGGCACAATTCGCAGCTCAACTACCTTTTCCTTCCGTGTGGCACCTCATCATTGAGCAAGAGTTGGTAAACTGGAGGTGCAGAAGAAGGAGATGAGGAATTATAAATCAAAGTATTCTGGAAAAAAGAGAGTAGTACACTGAGATAGAGAACGAAGAAGTTAGAACTTGGCGGAAAGGAAAAAGAGGTCTCAGAAAACAGCCATTAGCAAAAGGGGGAGAAGCTTTGAAAGCATAAATAATAAGAAAAAATGCAACAAGCTTTGTCTTTGATCTTGCAATCATGAAATGTCTGAATGCTTTCTTGAAATCCACTAACATTATATTTAAAATGTGTGAGAAAAAGTAAATATAGAAATGCAAATTAGGCCTGACAGATTAGCCTAACAATCATTTTTTTGAAAAGCAGAAGGCCGATGACAGTTTAGCGGTTTATTTTGAGAGCTGAGTGGGATGGCATATTTTTACATTAAACAATATTCACTTCAGTTTTTTTGGTGTTTATTTTTGTCTGAACATATCCTTATAATTCTTGAGCACTCAGTAAACAGTCCTACATTTCCCTGAATTAATAGGATAAATATTGCCAGCTTGTTAGAACAGATAATGATAAATGACTTGAATACATTAAATGTGTTTGGGACATATTTAATCCATAAGTTTAAAGTTAAAAGCACTAACATTATTTTACAAACTTTTACTATCAACATGATCTGGGAAGCATTCATTTACACTAACATAAAACACTGGCTATGTTGAAATACCAGCTCTAGAATTGGGAAGAACTGTTAGTGGTATAGTCACACAGAAAAATGCTAAATAATCATTAGAAGATGGCATGCTCTGTCTGCTGGTTTGGGGTCACCGTAATAAGGGACAGAGTGCCTTTTAAAAAAGACTGAAGTGCCATGGTATGAGGGGCCTGAGAGCTCTTGAGATGTACTCAGGTTTTTTGCTGATTTGGTACCAGAGCTCAGGAGGTATATTGAGATGTGATGCTTTTGTGGTAGACATGCTCCCTTTGATTAATGGTGTATTGAGATTCAGTCTGCTGGTACTTTCTGCTTTCAATTAGAAGTAGTTTTGTATTGTGCAGAAGCAGTTTGGAGATGTAGAAAGAGAAGGTACAGGAAGGAACTTGACTTACTAGCCTATGGTGGTGTCAGCATCACTCAGATACTCTGGGTCAGCAGAGATTGGAGTGCCCTGCTCTTCTGGTCCTTCGCCATTTGGCTCTTTCATTTTTGGTGTTTATTTTATTTTTTTTTTCAATAGTGACTGTAAATGCATAAACTCTCCTGGGATGCCATGGTATAAAGAATAAGCTAGCCATCAGCTATTGAGCATCCCACTTAAAGAGTAGCCTTTAACAGACATTCTCTCATGTAGGTTTTAGCAAGTTACAATGTCTGAGATGTCTAGGCTGCTTATTAGAGAGGTCTTTTCTAGGAACTCTGCATTCTTAACAACAAGAATGAAAATCATTCCCTATTTCATGTTCCAGGATCAATTTTCTTTCATTTACTTCCCGATGTACTTAAAGTGTCTTCTGCAAACAAAGAAAAAAATATTTGCTGTAAGAAGAAGTAAAATTAATTCTTGCTTTTCTCATACTAGCTAAGCCAGCAATGGGGAATTCCTTGTAATAGATGTAGTAGTTGCTGGCTTAGCTTTACAGACTTTATCTAATGGCTACTCTTCTGCAGCCAGATGGAAAAAATAAGTCCAGTAAATTCTTTGATCTCCGTGTTTTGAATTCTCTTTGGAAAAAAAAAAAAATTAAAATCTGTGTTATGGTGAGGGCATGAGAATAGATCACAAATTGATAAGGTGCATGGGTAAGCAAAACATACTTTTCCCCTCAAAAAACAGATCATCTCTTTTCCGATTTATTTTATTTATTTCTTGTTAATTGCATGTAATTAATTATATATATGGAAGGCTGGTTCACCTAAACCACGATCAGTTTACCCATATGTGACTTGAGATTCAAGACTAAATTATATGTATCAGAACAGTTCTTTAATCATGCAAATCTCGCTCTGTTTATGTGTTTGTGAATTTTTAGCAGAAGCATGTATACATAGATGCATATACTTAAAGATTAGTACATGTGTATCATTTTGTGCAGGAGATATTTGTTTTCCTCTACCACTAAGAACTTAAAAGGTGCTAGCAAAATATATAATGTTATGGTTGAGAATTTAAAGGCTTGAAAGTGAGTAAATTAAGAAACAAACACAATCCCTTATAGAAGAGATTACTTTTAAGACACAGTTGTGCTGGATCATGAAGTCTTATGAGAGTGGTAATGTCAATTGATGTGATTATACAGTGCTGAGTGTACTGTTGGTGTTTATAAGTAAACAGAAAAAATAACAGGTATTTTAGAAGAATGGTAAATTTGGTATATTTTTTAAAATTTCATGCATTTGGATGATTTAAAAAAAAAAAAGTAACAGTAAGATTTTGTACACTCCATGAGCTACAGAAATTCTTGGGTCCTGTGTTCAGTTGATGTAATAATTAGTTCAGTATTACAAACAGAACAAAAACCTGCCATGCTGATCTGGGAACTCAACCATTTCCCCAATCTTGCAGGGTTAGAATGGTGTGTAGGTCTGGTCCCCACACACACTGCTGAATTATGTGTCTGTGCCCTTCACTCCAGAGAATTACAGTGTTTTCATGGCAAACATTGCTGGATCTGAGTTGATCTCCCCAGAGTTTTTAGAATCATAGGGGTTGCAAAATAAGACTTGGCTAATGTTTAGCTTTAATGTGTTCTGTAATTGTTGTCCTGTCATACCTCAAAGTCTCTGTAGGGCTGCCTTGAATGGGGTCCCTGATAATCACCAGATTTAGTCTTTCTTCTAAAATGGGAGACAATTGCAGAAATGCATTGAAGGCAATGTGAAAACTGTATGTGGCAGATGTCTCAAGTATAGCTGTACTGCAGAAATAGAGATCTGCTTTGCTTTTCAAACCTGATTAAGATGCCTTAAGATAAAGGATGCAAAAGATCAGCTCACTACCCTCCACAATAAGAGAGAGAGGGAGCAATAGATGGCCTTACTCATGGGTTGACCCAGTCCTAGTGTGACTTTCAGGAGAGGATGACTCATGAGCCCGTTCTATGATGCTCAGCCAAGAGCTTCCTTGTCAATCTGTCCTCCTTCAGCACTAAAGCAGTACATGACCTTGGTGGGAAAAAAGCTTTGCCAGGTTATCAATTTCCACCACAGTTAGTGGTGGGTTCTTCAGAAGTGACAGAGATGCCCCTGTGTAAGGGTAGTGGCTTTGGCTTTGAGGAGTGGAGAAGAAATTCTATGCACAAGAGGGTTGAACTCACAGTCTTGCAGGCTTCCAGCAGGAGTAGCTATAACTTTTATCATGTCTTTGTGAATGGTTGAAGGAAGTTATTTCAAACCCTCCTTGGAAGCCTGTGTCAAGATGCTGTAGGGAGCTTTGCTACCATTTAACAGAAAGTGAAGTCTGTAATGAATGGAGAGAGAATTTTAGAGAAGAGTTCTGGTTTTCATGGATAAGAAGCTCTGTGGAAGGTACTTGATTCAAGGAAAGAACTGTGCAGCAAATTGCTAGTGACTTTTATGTATGGCGCAGTAAACCAGAAATTAAAAAGCTGAGACATAATGAAAGCTGAAAAGACATTAAATATGTCTGAAGATTTGAGAGAATGACATGTATTAAAGCTAGATAGAACTAGTGTAACACAGACCATAAATTAATTTTGTAATTTTATCTTCAAATCCTTAACTTGTGACTGAGCTGCAACATATAAGTCAGGAAGGCATCCAGACTTGGTGTAACATCTTCAAGTGGTCACTGCATCTCTGAAAGAGTTGTCCACCTGGCTAATTCTAGAATTAATTATATTGCTTTTGAGTAAACTTTCAAATTGCTGAGGCACTCACATGAGCAGAAATTATACAGCAGAAACTGAAACCAGTTAAATGAGCTATAAAACACCGATTCACATAGGAGCAGGCCACCTTTTATTGGGCTTCACACCTCTGAATGCTTAATCAGTTTGGTTTTACTTGCTATTATTCCGGTGGGGAAGGCAGCAGACTGGCACTGCTTTGATGGCAATAATTGCCCACTGTCCTGCTAACCAGCAACACTGTGCATGGGCACAGGCAGACAGATATAAAAACTTTCTTGGTGATGAGTTTTCACTGTCTGACTGCCTTTCTGCTGTGAACGAAAAATGATTACTCATGAGACACTGCTTTGGGCATCCCTTCCACACCCATCAAGATATGGGGTAGCTTTCATGAAGGCAACAGCTCCTTCTCCTGTGACGGGATAAATGGATGCAACCTGGGCAAAAGTGTCCATGCAGGGATTTGTGTCCACAGAAGTGTCTTTCCATTAATCTTGTAAGATAAAAAGTTATCTGGCCTACAGTACTGAAACTTTCTATCAACTTTGTGCAATATTTCCTATTAGACAAAACAACTATGGGGCTTGAGAGCTCAGCCAACATCTGCTGAAATATCAATATGATGCACCAGTTTACTTTTGCAGAGCACAAGGCTCAATGAGGTTTGGATCTGAGACCAAATAAAGGATAGCAAGAATTAAGTAAAAGACATGGGTTTCTTCTCTGAGGCAGCTCAATTTTTATTTTTTTTTCATTCTGGAGTTCCATGCTATGGGTTGTTTTGTTTGTTGATTTTTTTCCCTTGAAAATCTTTGTCTCCTGTCCTTCAAACTGTATGCTCCCAAATGCAAGATCACAAAGCCTTTTGGGTTTGGTGCTCAAAGCTGCAGCTGTTATTTGAAAAGTCAATTTTCTGCATTCAGCGAGAACTATACCATTCTGCATTACTGCTCATGTGTTGCTAAAGGATCGCCTTGTACTAACTGAGGTTTTTTTCCTTTGCTGTATTTTGGTGCAGTGAACAATTTGGTACATTCAGGTGTCTTACATAACCAGCAACATGATGAATCATCTTTAGAGGGTGATTATTGACATGTTTCCTTTGCATGAGCTCAGATGGTGAAGGATGGGCAGTTAGAAATTGCTTGAAAAAACGGCAATCTGACCCCCCTAACCATTTCTTTTCATGCTGTATGTTACCATAGGAGTTATTTTTGCTATGGGGCAAATACCTAATGGCGTCTATAAGAATGATGCTGCATTGTTCTTCAGCCCATAGATGTGACACCTGTTGAATTAAATGATCACAAAGAAAAGGCTTTTCCTCAGGAACTTCCACTGAGAAAAGGATGTGATGACTATCTCCTGGCCCAGACATAGTCCTGGATCCATATGTAGAAGCCGCCCCTTCCTGGTCATCTGCCCAAGGGGGAACAGCCATGCCAAGGGCTGCTGAGGTCAGAGCAAAACTGAAGGCTGCTTCTAACATGCAACATAAAGAAGATTTGACACATGCCAGGTTCTTTATATCCTGTGCTATAAATATGTCTTCTGTACTGAACACAGTTCAACCTAAATTTAAATAAGAGCACATCTCCCTTCCTAATTTCTCCAGCTGGTCCAAGTGAAGAAAATGAGCATTCCTTTTAAAGGTTTTGTGGATATCTACTTTCATAGCCATTGAAGCTTCCTGATACATCAGAAAGAGATCATCTGAGGTCTGCTAAGCCTAGGTGAAAAAAATCCCTCCTGGTCTCCTTTGGAAAGTTCCCATCACTGGCATAAGATTGTCTAGAAATGAACGGCTTCAGCTGGTCACACCCTAACTGGTTGCTGTGGAGTATTTCAGTAGCTCTAATAATTTTGAGACCAGTGACTGTGAGAACTATAAGTTAATAGATGCATTATTAAGACTGAAATAACTTCCTTTGTCTCTCCTTTTTTGGTAATTGAAATTGTATCCAGAAATTTGTTCAGATAATTTATTAAAAAAAATATAATAATTCTGCAGCCCAGTTATAACCACAGCATCAACACAGCAGACAACATGCAATGTGTGAGGCAGAAGATCATCTTGGAGAATGTTCTTTTGTTGCTATTATATTAACAAAATAAGTTTTACAGTTGTATAAGTAATAAATTTAAGTATTCCTGAGGCTGATGCTTATGATGTAAACAACTAGATATTTTTCATCTGCTTTTATTGAATATAAATATATATTTATATATTATATACATATATTTTGTGCAGACTAAAGGTTTCTGTCACCATGAATGAAAAGCACTCTGGTCTTATAGTGATTTTCAGGTCCCAGCTTTTCTGGGTCTTCACAAATCGTGTGGAATGAGTTCATAATTGTGGTGAAAGGGTTAGCAGATAATTTGAGTTCCAGTTTTTCCTTGAACCTGTTTCAACTGCCACGGGGAAATTTGTGATCTGGCTCCCTGGGATGGATAGATACAGGGTTAAATCTCTTCCAACAGCACTGCTGTTAGTGCTGTAAGCACTGGAGTCTGCTCGCACCAGGTACTGGGTGCCCAGAGGCTGGTGGGCTCCAGGGAGGCCGTTTGTTGAGTAACACAGATTCTATACACAATCCCTCAGAGCTTCTCTTACTGTCAGTGAACTGTTCCATTTATGCAGCATCTGCTGACAGAAACCTGTGTGGGAGGTGCTATTGTTTGTGTTATTTTCCCTAGAAATAGAAGGTACTTATGCTGAATAAGAGACAGAGTTACTGAACAGCTTAAAAAAAAAAAAGTTTCTTTTTTAAGCAGTTCTTTCTCATCTTGGTTATGAATTTTTTTTTGCCTTCGCCCCCCTCTTTGTGGGTAGGGGGAAAGCTTGACAAACTCTGTTTTGTGGTCATTGATAAACGTAATGAGATCTGAGTGTCAACATTAAAATGTTCCATGTCATCAGCTCTGTGAAACTGCAGTGAAATATGAAAGTGAGGGAGAAAAAACTCCTCCGTTTTCAGCTTGGCTGTGTCCCCTGCTAGGATGCTGTGGGGAATGTTGATAAACACTGGGAAGGGCTGAGAGGTGGCAGAGGCAGGTGAGGAGCCGGTGGCTTCTGAGGGACCACAGAAAGCTGCCACTGCATCTCCTCCTGCGTCTGAGTGCCAGAGGCTCCTGGTTAGGGGAAGCCTTTATAACTCTTCTATTTTTGCATTCCCTGGATAAAGGAAATAAGCGATGCAATGGAAATTTTTAATAAACATTTCTAGTAGGAATAATGTTTTACATCTCCCTCTGCCTCTGCCGAGTAAGTGCTGTTAGCTCCAATTATTCATTACTGAGGAAAGTCTTCTAATTCATCTCTATCAGTACTCCAGGTAGAGGTGATTTTTTATTTTTTTTTTGTTACCTGGCATGGCTGTGCTGTCACTGCTGCTGCTGCTTGGGCTAATAGACATAACTGCTGCTGCGGACGTCGCGCCTAGAATAAAAGCAGGGTCAAGGTGGAGAGGTGAAAAAAATCGTGAGTAACCCAGGTTTTTCCTTCTCTTCTCAGCTCTCTATTTGAAGAAATGTGTTAGGCCTCATTTCTCTGTGTAATTCTTCCTCTCTGTGAGGTTATTATTTAATAATAGCCTTAAGGCCATGTAATTTAAGTATTTAAATATGCATATAGAAAGCACGGGCCACACCTTCTGTACGCTCCACACATCTGCAGTACAGTCCCGTGTGTCACCGCAAGCTCTCCTAACTGCCTGTGCTGATTAACTCCTCTCTTTCCAGAGAGTTCTGAGGTGTCCAGGCTGTACCTTTTCTGTTTGCAGTCTCAACATTTTGCATGCTGTTTCGAATGTTAGCTCTGATAAAGGTAGCAAATCCCGCTAGTCTAGAGTTTGTGTGAAGGGACCTTGTAATCCAGTGATTATACTGGGTAATTTTGTGAACAAAAATGGTAAACTGCAGTTTAAAAATCTCCAGATTTAGAAAAGGGGATGTAAGGTAGCATTCCAGCTTGTGCTAGGTTTATCAATGTTTTACTCAAAAAGAGAAAAGAACGTTTTCTATTAGAAAAGGGAAAGTAGATGACTCATCATAATATTTGGGAGTGAGACTTCCTACTGCATAAGCAGCTGCTTGACTGAAATAACTAGATGATTATTTTCATTTAAAGGGCAACTCAGTTCTTGCTGACATTATTCTTTATTCCTGTCCAGCTATTTATAAGTAAGCATGCCCATGATGGGTAACAGTTTTAAAATTATGCCTGTAGATTTTTGCAGTCATTTGGGGTTTTTTGGTAGAAATACTTACACTGAAAAAAGAAGTAGAGAGAGAGAAGGAATATTGAAAATGGAATGAAGGTTTTCTGTTTAACTTCGTTAAATGTGATGTGGTTGCTTTTAAAACATATGTGATGGAAGTCCCTGAAATAACCAGAACTTGGAGGGGGGGCTGCTGTTGGTATCGTTGTGGTATTACCTTGTCAGTCCTGTTATACGGAAGCTGGTCTGCAGCTTGAGAAACATTTGTTTTTTCCTAAAGTATGAACATCCATATGAAAAATTCTGTCTCACTCAGTCCCCTAATTCAGGAGCGTTAAGGAAAGAGCTGCTGGACTGAGTGGAACTGAGAACTACCTTGTCCATTCACAAGTAATTTACAACTAAAACACACTGCCCAAACTAGCAGGACATTAATGTGTGTATAAGAGATCCACAACAATAACAACCTATGCTTATAAATATTTGAACATATGCACTAATCATAACTAAAAGAGATCTTTAATGGTTGTGGAAACTGAGGCACAACTGAAATATGTTGATTGAAATTTTTCTACAGTGTGTTTCTTGCACAGCAAAAAGGTCTTCTAAAGTAAGTATCTGTTTATCTCTTATGAAAAAGCCATTTTCCTGAGTAAAAACACTATGTATAGTATATATATATACAATATATAGTAAATACTAGTAAATACTATATATATTGTATATTTATATATACTATATATATATATATATATACTATATATTCTGGTTTGACAAATTGTCTTTCAGGTATTTGGAAGTTTGTGATTCTGTGTATTTCATCTGATTTTATTTTCTCTATGAAGAATTCAAATAGATGGTGGTATAGAAATTCACGTCTCACAAAAGCATTAATGAAGTTAATTGCCTTGGGGTCACTTTTAGCCATGATGAGTAAACTATGTAAATATTCAGGAGTTTAAGAATTCAGACATATTTGTGCTACATCTTTAAAAATTACTTTGCAACTATAATAGATCATTTAGTGTCACCTGTAGTTAAGCTATTAGGCCTTATGGATGCAAATTACTTGTTTTCTTCTCTCAGAACAAGGTGCTCTCCAACCAGCTCATTAGCACATTGCAAATATTTGGTTTAAGGAAAAATAGGAAGCAAATTAGTTGTTACACCATCTTGATATTGTGTTACTTAATTAGAGAGATCAGTTGTGGAATGTGTTAAAAGTTTTGGATCTGAATCAGCTCTCCTTGAAATTAAGAGATATTTAGACCAGACTTTTGTATTCCTTTTATTTAAATAATAACAGCAGTCTCACTAAGAAAAAGAAGAGGGATTTTACAGGAATGCCATTTGCATTGTATGCTATTTGGCCTTGCTATATATGATATCAAAATTTCTCCAATAGCAGACTTCATATATCATGCACTCTTATAGCAGGATGCTATGAGAAGTAAACTCCTTCTCGAGAAAGGGGAAAGCCAAAGTGTTATGTAATCATAATTGATGTATTAATTCTTGAGTGCTTTTAGTGTTGTATATTTTCCTGTCAGTTGTCAAAGTACCTGAAGATGTTCTCTTGCTGATTCGTTTCTGCACATCATAGTTAAAATTCTAATCAAAAATTATTCTGAAAAGGCTTGTGATTTTGTAATATATGTTTTTATTTAATTGGGGCTGCACTTATATTCCATAACCAGAGCCAAAAATGTATGACTTTAAAGGAAAGAGGACATGGCTGTTTTCTGTATCTCTTAACTGGAGTTTTCACTAAAGCATTCAGATGTAGCAGTTTAGGAATGCTTTGAAAGTATTTTATATTTACAATATAAAGATTTCAAAACAGTTTAGAGCTGAGTGGTCTTTTAGAAGATAGAATAACATGCAGTTTAGATTCTCTGTGATGCTTCTCCAAAAAGGATCATGGTAGCTTAAGAAGCATAAGGAGTTGCCCAGAAAAGCTGTCACGATCCAAGTTCTAGCCATGCTTCTCAAGGGCAGGTCCAGCAAGGACCATAACAAAACTCTCATTTCTGTGAGTGGTGTTTGCTTTATCTGAGCTTACACTTCCTTGGATGAAGCTTTGTCCTTTACTTTTCCATAGAACTTTTCCATAGAACATAGAGCTGGGAAAATCGTAGCCTAGTTCTGCTCCACCACAGCTGAAATGTATGCAAATCAGATTTGGGGAGAGTGGGGAGAAATGACTCTTTCTGATTAATACCATACCTGCCACAAAAAATAGTATGGAAGGAAAATAAAGGGATTTGTTCCCATTTGAATCTGTACTTTTTATTATAACACCATCTGGGTGGGGCAATATCAAAATGTTTAAATATATAAAAAATATCATTGTCTAATTGCTTATGCAACAGCGTCTTCTTCTGGCAAATTACTATTTTTCTTTTATTAATTTCTATTTTTAAGAAAATCAACAATTATTGTTTGCCTATATTCATGATTTACTGTCTATGATGATGGAAAATAATACAAAGAAATCTCATGGTTATTTTGATAGCAAAGTGGCAATATATTAAGACTGTTTTACTATCTCTCAGAAATCTGTTTTATGGAGCAGTGCCATGGTTTCTACTAATTAATATATACTGCATGTAATGTTTACGCAGAAGACTGTACAAGAATATTTTCATAACTTTGTTGTATTCTATGTAATTTTCTTTTTTAGCAAAGTTTGATCAAAATTGTTTCATCTATGAATAAAATATATTTTCTCATTTTATAGAGACTGGAATTGTAATTTTTTGTCAGGTTTTGGATGTCTTATATGAAGATCATAATTTAAAGTTTTCCCAGAATGAATACCTGGAGCAGAAATGTGTCTTTCATAGTTTCGGTAGAAAAAGAATTATTAAGTTCTAAGATTTTAAAAGGCATTAAAATGACTCTTTATGTTGTTTGATTCATTTTGTATTTTAGGCAAAGAGCTTGAGGTCAGCATCATTGGCTTATTTACTGTAGTTGGTACTAAAAATATCAAATGCCATGATTTTTGTTTAACCTTTCTTATTGTTAAGAATGTCACCACTGTATCACTTGCTAGTAAAGATATGTACACATACATACAGAGGTACATGTAAGTACATAAAGAGCTACTTTATTCTGTTAAAAGCCTTAAAAATCTTCCGTGGTGGTGCTAAAAGCCCATCAGCAACACATTCGTCATTTCTCAGTTAGTTCCATTCCTGTGTTTTCTAGGTAGAGGGAATGTGCTCAAAATGTTGAATTTTTTTTCTGCTGAAATTTGCTATTCATCGATTAGTTGATAGGTTGTGAAATTATCATGTACTCATAACTTCTACCTCTCTTCCATGAATAAAGAAACACAGTACCAATTTTATTGTGATGCAAAATCTGTTTCTTTCAAAGTTTCCTCAACACAGTTTAAACAAGCTGAAGTGTGCATTGGTGTTAAATATTGCAAGCTATTCTATGGCTTACATTTGCCTATCAAATAAAGATATATCCTTCAAATAGTTTTTGTAAGAAGGAAAAGAAAACTGGTATGTGGCTTTACTTGTGTGAATCCATGAAAATAACACCGATCTAACAGTAAGGTTGCTGCCCCAAATATAAATATGCTCAAACAGAAAATAGTCAGTGGCAGTACTGAAAGATGTTAGGAGGACTACTATATGACTGAAACACTTTTAAAGAAGAATTTTTTATTTTTTTTTTTTTTTTAAATGTGAAAAACAGTCTGTCTGCTATTTCCATGAAAGAGTCATCTCCAACTTGGAACCAGACCCAGGTCCAGAGGGTAGCCCTTTCTGGGAGGAGGTGGAAAGCCTGCCCTCCATAAGGTGCCCCGTAGTCTCCATCCCTGCCTGGCCTGTCCCATGCTTCCTGGCCCAGCTGGCAGAGAGGAGCATCCTCTGCTGGCACCACAGTGCCAAAAGCTGTGACTTTGCAGTGGGTATCCAGCCCATGCACAGCTGTCATCCAGCCTGGACCTGAGGGTGTCTCAAGACACAGGACAGCAAAGTGTCACTGGTGTCATCCGGTGGTGTCATGTGCTGCAGTGATCCCAGACATGCTTTTTCCAGGAGCATTTTTAGAATGAGGTGGGCTGCAGTGTTTAGGGCAGATGGGTTGCTGTGCAGTCATCTTCCTATGAGGCCTCAGGAGATACTGCTGAGGCACCTCACTGTCCTTGTACCCATCTCTCCGTGGGGCAGTGCCCACGGGGATGCCCCAGGAAAATAGCTGCTGGGAGCACGCCATCAACAAGACATTAATTTCTCTGCCCAGATGAACCCTCTTGGTTTGATGTAAAAATTTGCAAGGTGGTTTACTAAAAATTAGTGTTCTTTTAAAAAAACTCAGGAAGTTCCTTATCTAACAAAACAATAAAACATTTCTTCCTCTTGAACAGCGACAGAGTAGTCTTTGATGTTCAAATTTGCTCTTATAGTGTTTAACCCTGACATACACCAAATAATTTATGTGTGTTAGTTTGCCTATTAATATTATCATCTTGCACTACTTCTTTTTTTGGGAACATTAAACAGTAATAGCAAACCAAAACAATTTAGTGATCACTGGTTTAACCCAGCCTTTCCTGACCTTGAGGACACTTTCAAAGTAGGGTGGGGTTTTTTTGCTTTCAGGTAGTTGTATTTCTTATAGGAAATATTACTTCACACAATAGAGGGAAGCGTTTTATCACAGACATTTTAATGTCAAGTAACTCAGTATCTAAAAAGAAATATGAAGAGAAATGATAGTTGCCCTGAGATGCTGGAGCCTTTTTTTTTCTCCTTAAGTAGATGTGGCTGATAAGAATAAGAAGAAGAGATATATTTTAAGGGAAAAAAAAAGAAGAAAGAATTGGAAGCAACCAAAAAGGTGATAAGGTGACAGTTAAATAGCTGAAGGCTGAAAGAAAGTAAAGAAAAAGGAAAAGAAAGATAAGAAGGAGAAAAGAAGAGAATCTGGAAAAGCATAAAACAATTTCTGCTGTTGCCTTTTATTTTGCAGTTTCTTGTGCAAACTGCTTAGGCTGTGATATTCACTTCAGTGTCCCACTTTCATCATACTGTCTGTAGCATCTAGGAAATGACCTTTTATGTCAAGAAATGAATTTACTTAGAACTTTAATTTGTCTAAAGATAAAATGAACTGTATTATTTTAAAGTTGCTTCACTAAGATTTTATGATAGAAACTGAAGTGAGATGACATTGATTCATAAAAGCATAAAGATTTTAGAGTAATTAAAATCTGGAACATTTGGTGCCCCAGAACTTTTCACCTTCAATAAATTTCAATGGAATTGACTTAAATTTCAATGTACAGTGTAGCATATCACAGTCAATGAAGCTGCTGTGAGATTATATGTCTATAACACACTCTACAATTTCAAAAAAGCCCTTAAGGGATTATGAAGTACTTAAATGAAGAGAAAAAGTATAATAATTTTGCTCCTGTTTAGTTTATTTTTGTGTAAAATTATTTATTATAAATTTTTAGAGACTTTGTTTTTTCTTTATTATTTCTGAATAATGGAAAAAAAAAATATTCTTTTTCTAACTTAGAAGAGGAGATTGCCCATTTCTCTTTGTGGATCTTCCTGTATAACCTTTTAAAGCCAGCCTGTGTATATTCTCCTTTAAATATACTTGATATTAATTGATTTTAAATCACTCTGTAGTTAAATCTTAAAATATTATATGTATTTCCTAACACCTACAAGAGTAACTTTTTATTTGTAACTATTTAAGCTATACTCCAAGGACAATGGAAGAGTTAACACAATTCTCTTCATGAACTCTACTAAAATCCTCAGGACTGCACTCCCTTTTTTATTCTTATCTTAGTTAGCTAGGCTCCCCCATAATTCATCTCCCTTTGACTCTTTGCTTGGAGATACATGGAAACATTAGGCATAAGTATTCAAAGAGGAAAATGAAGACCACCCAGTACCTAGATAAGCAGTTTATGGTGCTCTAAGTCTGCTTTCCTGCCAAGAGCACAATCATTAACTCCAAACATCTAAAACCATGATTAAGAAGTCTCAAGATGCAGGGGAAAAAAAAACCAAAACCAACCAGTAAAGAACTGTCTCATTCCTCTTATGGTAATCTTAAAACGTTGCACTTGCACTAAGCTCCTCCATTTTCAGGCTGTTTCTAAACACAAGTAAGATTCAAATAGTCATTGCTTACCTCCAGGGCCACGAGCTGTAACTGGGGCAATGTTTGGTGTCCCACTGCTAATGAAACCCCTGAGATGTGAGTCACAGATGCACTGCTTATGAGCAGGGGAGAAAAGTCTCTGAATCACAGCACTTTATTTCCTTTTCTTCTTCGAGGGATGCTTTCCTTTTGATGCTTTCCTGTGAATCTCAAATCCCACTGTCAGCCTACTTTCCCACATCCAGCAAATGGAAAGGAGACTCTTAATTCCTTCATACCCCCAAGGGAATAGGAACTGGGACTAAAGCAATGCTATGTTACCTGGGCAGGTACTTGGCAGTATCTTTAACTCTTCATCTCATGCCTTAGTTTCCCTTCTGCTTTTCCCTTGTGCTCTCTTCTTTGTAACATCCTTTTCTGCTGCCTCAGTTATAATTTTTTTAAGATTTTCTAAGCTTTTCCAATCTATTTCATCTTTTCCAATACCTTGTGTGAGTGTTGCCAGCTCAGATGGGAGGGAGCCCTGAGCTGCCAGAATTCCCATGAAAACAAGCAACCTGGTACTCCTGTGATCAGTGTTCTAGTCTATCCCTGGGATTCTACTTCACATCTCTTGAAGAACTGAACCGGGGTCTTGACTGTAACATCAGATTTGCTTTATATGGTTCTTCAAAGTACCTGTTGTATTTCAGCAAGACAGAAACTGAGTTGGAGGTTGAAGGATCAGAAAATCTGGCTGCTACTGCACAAGCTCCAGTTAGAACACAGCAGGGTTCCGGGGCTACTTGTATTGGCTGACAGGTGGTTTCAGGCAAAACAAAAAGCTTTTATTTTTTTCTTTATTTTTTATTTTTTTTTTAAAAAGTCTTGATTTCTGTATCATGAGTTGCATGTTTGTGGGTCTATAAGGGGCTGTTTTGTTTACACAGATTCTGTAGGTGATGATGCTTGTCCGTACCTGTCTCAAATCGTCAAGAATGAGATGTACATGGGAATCCATTGACACCCTCAAGACTTTCTTAGGTCAAAGTCTTTTGTCTTTACTTACTTTTTATATATACACATATTTTTCTGGAAAACAAGTGTAGATTAAGTTGTTAATTAATTTTTTTTATAGATAGCGAATATTTTTCTGATGTGCCATTTGTTTGGTTTGTCATTTGTACATTCTTAAAAATGAAGAGTTGCCTAATTCATGACTGTTCTGCTTCAGGTCTGCTCTCCAGTGAAATCATTTCTTTATAATGATATGATGCTGGACAACTGATGTTATAAATGTTTCCCTCTTGTTACAGATGGAAAAAAATCCTTATGGCAATGAATGCTCATAGAAATATTTATTTCTATATGAGGGATTAATGAACATGAAACAATCAAGCCTAGTTAACATGTATGCAGTTTTTTAGAAACAGAATACAGTGTCAACCAGGAGGTATTTCTGCATTGTAAACATGAGGCTTTCTTTATACAAGGCACCTCCAGGGTAATATATACTTTATCTTTCCTGGACAACCTTTGGATCTTTTTGTTAGACTATGGGAACATCAAATCAGACTCTTCCAAAATTGGAAGTGGTTGATAATACTGCATTTCTTTCTTTTCCTATTCCAAAACTACAAGAGAGCAAATTCAAGATAACCAACGGCTAGACAAATGCTGGAGGACTTATGAGCTCAAGTTTATTTTCTAAATGGCAGTTTGTTCAGAGGCTCAACGAGTGATGTGATTTGCTTGTTTTTTGCAAACTCCCATTTAAACTAGATTTCCTCACAAATGATTCAGGAATGGCTGTTCTTTGTATAATTACCCATAATTGCATTCTTGTGAGTAATAAATTATAAGCATTTCAACTGTACTCATTCTCTTTAAAGTTTGCAAACCAAATAGGCACCAAAATCTATAGTTTGTTAGTTCAGCAACCTCTCACATACTACCTAAAGAAACTATACAGATATGAATGAATGTAGATTTTGCAAAGCATATGCAGAGTTTGCTCTGCAGAAGTGTAAGGCCAATATTTACAAGAAATATATTTATAAAAAACAGGATTACTTCTTAGATAATGAAAGAATAGATGAGATCATTTATTTACCATCACTTCTTTTACTTGGTACTGTGATACAAACGGACTAAGGCAAAATGCCATTTTTGTTCTGCAGAGTCCTTGGAATGCCACTATGTTTTCAGTAAAGATTGAATATGTTATAAAATAAAAACAAAACAATACATTAGGAAGTTCACATACAGTGGAAATAATGAAACCTACAGAAGTGTGTCTCACGTTGAATGTTTTCAGTATCTTTAAAAGCACATGCCTGCTTTTCATTCCTTCCTCTCCCATACACTTTGTAGCACCTCAAACCTCTGTTCTTGGCACCAACTTTTCCTGAAGAAAGGATGCTCATAGTCTCTCTCCTACTCAGCCTCCTGTTTTCATGCTACATGTAAGATCTCATTGTGTTTGAGATGTTCCATGATACATGGCTCAGTAGGAATTTGGGCAAGATAGGACAAAAGCTTTCTTTGTTTGGGCATGACATACTTAAGAGGAGATAGGCACTGACCACTGTTAGCCTTTTATTAGTCTATATTTGAACACTTCATGTGAAAAATACATGAATTACAAAAATTAAATCCTGGATATGTTGTCTAGTGCATCTTTGTGTGAAAGACTGTGATGGCTTAAGCTGAAAAATGTTGCTGCTACAAATACATTTATTCGCTATTCTTTTACATATGCTCAGAATCAATCAATTTGCTACTCTCAATTATATTGCCTTTCATCCAGGTTTTTATGTGTTTCAGCCTATCCAGTGGGCTGAATTGTTAAGCTGGGAAACTATCCCTGTGGAATGTTTCCTCTGATGTACTGCAACGCACAAGAAGGAGTTGCTTTTGTTCCCTGCATTTTTACTTGCATTTTTTCCTTAACAGTCTTTGCTTAAAGGAGCTACCTTTTGGTGGTCTTACTCTTTCATTCCTTCATCCTTGCTCTCCCAAAACAAATCTTGACTCTTGCACTGTGCACAGAGAAACCCTTTCATGTTTTGGGGCTACCTTTGGCTAGTGCAGCATGAGGAGAGAGACATGGGGACTCTAAGGAGTCAGCGAGGAAGAAAAGTCTCCCAGCTGCTGACCTTTCTTTTTCTGTGTGAATTAGAGTTGAGGAGGCTTTGGGAATTTACCTAAATCTTTAGTTATGAAACCCATTTTTCTCAGAGAGATTTCTGAAACAGAAACAAAACACACTACAGAAAAAATAGGGTATTTAATGAGAAACAGATGAGGCCTGTATATTGTTAAAGGAGAAAGACTACTGTTTTGTGTAAAGAGGAGCCAACATGTAACATTAGGAATAAAAACAGAGTAGGTTACAGGACATTGTAACAAGATGTTAATTTTACACTTGGTGTTTAAGATATTATTTAAAATGTGTTTTTAACTTACTCTGTCCAATATACAGTCTCTCTGTATGTCTTCATTAATAAAAAAACAAAACCCAAAACCTAAAGAATATATGTTCCAATCTTTTGTTTTTTCTAGTTCTTTCAATAAAATTTTACAAATTGTTTCTTAGTTTTCCCTTTACAACAATATCCAAAGACAATATTTTTCTCAGAATCAATTTCTGGTTGCTTTAACATCTGTTGGTGTGATTTGTTAATGTTCAGGTACCGATAAAGATTTTTTTTTTTTCGTTTTTATGTGTGTGTGTGTGTGTTCAGCAACATAAGAGTTGTTGCTAGTTTAACTAGTTGCTTCCTTGAAAACAAAGTCTCACTGACCTAGCTTTTCTTTTTTCCTTAAAGACCATTGAGAATTTTACAGTTTTACATGTCAGCTACTAATGGTTTTATATCCAATATTTGATTTAAAAATCACATGGCCCTGAATAGTAGTGTTTGTTTCTCTTAGCAAAGCCTGCTTAGTTTCATATAACACTATGACATTAATGTCTTCTTTTTAATGACTGTAAACATTTTAGTTTGCTTTTTATATGCAGCACCTTTAAGCTTTAATTGGACATCTGATAGTCTGTGTACATAAGCACCTCTCTGATAATGTGGAAATTGTAGACAGAGAAGCAATGATGTTATTGTGCTGGTGGATGCAAACTCGAGACTGTTTTGTCAGATTGTCTCCCAGGAGTGCTGTATTTCAGAAACTCTTTTCATATGAACTTTTAAAGAAATATGAACATGATGAGGCAGGTGACAAAGCAAATCTTTGACATACATTTTATCCACAGATTAGAAAGTTCGCACTTTTTTTTCATTTTAATCTTAAAATCTCAGACTGTGAGTTCTGTAAGGTTAGATCTGTGACTTTTGATGTATATTCAATATATTATCATATGTTTTTAAGTACCATCCATCATCCTGTTGCTGCAGATGCTTCAGTCTATATCATCCCTTGAAGGAATTCATCCTATATCTAGAGACCAACAAATGCAATTGACTTGTTTCCTGACATATTCTTTGAGAAGTTCTCCCACTTTCCTCCTGCAAGTGCAGCACCTTCTGCTCTGTCAAAATGTGTATCATCAGAATGAACCAACTTTCTCTTTCTGACTCATTGCCACTTCTTAATTTAACTGTAGGAATAATCAATGGTCGTCTAAGAGTGCTACATTAAAAGGCAATTTGAAGAGTTAGTTCATCCTGGGATTCAGCTTTTTATGATGGTATTTTATCAAAATCATTGTGTTTCTGAAGTAGATCCAGACCAAGAAATATAATATAGCAACCTAGCAGTAACTGTGGTATCTAAAGACATTAATTGATCCAGTTTATTAACATCACTGCCAAGTGCTATAAGTAGTTCTGTGCTTGCTGTCTTTACTTTGTGGATGAAGAAAATGATAGGCAAAGTGTGTATGAGAATTTGCAAAAGCCACATAGAAAATTAGTAGTCTTACAGATTCTTATCAAGAGATTTCTGCTCATGAGAACATGGTGTTGCTAAAAAAAAATGATAAATTGATATGTCAGTATATAGTGCAAAGTCTATATATGGGTATTCCCTTGTACATGTTTTTGGCGCTAGATATATTTTATGATGTTCCTGACAGTGTTGCCATATGTTATGAACAGCTAGGGAAATAGGGTCAATCCAGAAATATCTGGCATATGTGGTCCTCTGAGGACATTGCAGCAGAGATAGAAAGCCCATGTAATTCTAGATTAGCTTTAGTATTCTTTATTGTTAAAACTGTTTTTGCACAGTTTCTGGTGCATAAGTGTGTACATAAGTGCATGTGTACACAAGTGTGTTTATATAATACAGCACCATGTTGTCTCCTGCTGTGCAAGAATGCTTTTCAGTACCTAGTTCTCAAAATGTTAACAATTTATGATGATGAAGATAAGCAAGAGAATAAAATTAAGTTATAGTTTAAGGACTTAGGCAGCTCTGCAAAATCTACAGCAGCTTTTTCATGATGGAAGAAAAGTGTGCTTTCTCTGGGCTACAGAGGAATGAAATGATTTAACAGTTTGTTTGGAGTCCAAGAGACCAGATGTATAAGTCAATTAAGGTGGTAACTAAATAAGGGTGGTGTTTCTATAAAGGCTGAATTTAGCCAAGCTGTCCCAAAGCTTCTCAGCAGTGAGTTTCCTTTGCAAAAGCCAGTAAAAGGAGCCTGGGGAAATTAAGCTCATTAGGGTAAAGTTTGCCTTTGGACTACTCAGTGTGCAACAACATTTTTGTACAGGATGTCTCTGGTATGGGCTTGAGGTCCTCAATAAAGTAGAAAATATCCTAGGAGCCAAGAACATATCTAGGAATACATAATTCTGAAGTAGCCAAGAAAAGGGTTCTCAGAGACAGGGAAAACAAGCAATAAAGCATGTTTCTTTGGGAAATGAATGCTTACAGTCAGGTTAATGTCATTGACATGTGAGTTTGAAGATTTCAATTACACAATAGTGTACAAAGACCATCTGAGAAAATCTGAGTCTCTGGGCTCTTATAAAAAGCTCTGCTTTGCATTTAAGGGGTGAAACTCACTAAGCAAGAATAAGACATTACCAATCAGTAAATCAGGCTTAAGAGTACACACAGTAGTCTCCGTCACTTACATAGAAAAGGAAATATTTTAAAGAGTAGAATGTGATGGTAAGTAGTCTGCCAAGTAGAACCTGCTCAATGGTTGAGTATTTAAGAAAAGGAATGAATTCTTTTGTGACAAAGATTGAAAACAAATTTATAGTACTTGTAAAGCATGCACAGCAGCATATATGCCCCTCACATATACCAGAAGCATTTACTCAGCACTTGGATAATTGTTACTTTCTCTAGAGAAAAGAAGTCATTAGCTATAAACTAGGTTTCCTTAGTATGATGAAATGAGGGTCTGGAATAAAAAGCAGGAGAAAGAAACTTCTCATTAGTTGGTTAAAGAAGATCTGATATGTGTATTTCCAAACATGCTATGTTAAATGTTAGGATTAAAGCCCTCCAGTTTAGCAAGAATTTGAAAAATATAAATACACCTGCTCAAAATCTTAAGATATCAATCTGTCTGTTTTTCTCAGCAGCTTCCACAATATACTTGATTTTTTTTTTTAATTTTTAACCAAGAGCAATCTTGTTGCATTTTATAGCAACTGACTTCTCCTATGAACAGGAAACAGGCATAACAACCCAGTTTCCACCATTATATCAGCACAACAGAAAATTGTTTTGTAAGGAACAGGCAAGGCCAATGCTGCTGTTACCAATGAAACACAGATTCCAGATTCTTCTGTGACATGTTTTGTACCATTTGTAGGATTAGCTGGCCTCAGTGGAAGGCAGGATAGAAAGACCTCATTCAGCAGTGAAGCATTACAGCTGCTTTAAGCGGTGCCTTGTTACAACACTTTTGCTTCTGTTTAGCAAAAAGCACCTCCTTAACCTCCCCAGTTTAGCCAGTCTGAGCCCAGCTTTGCCTGATGTGACCTTTAATTCCACCATTTCCTTAGAGTCAAGCTGTTACAGGCAGTCACCTGACAGTTTTGATCTCAAAGGCAAATAGAGCCCAAAGGCCCAAGTCTCCTACACATGGAGATGGGGATCATAACACCAGCCCAACAGGGTGTTGCTAATTATTTGTAGAGCTCTTGGAAAATATCTTGTATTTGTACAGGCATGGTATTTTAAATAAAAATGTCAGTGCCTTGCAGCTGAGCTGTACCTGTTTCCAAAGGCTAACATTTGGAGTAAAATTATAAATTATTAAAGGATACATTGAAGCTGCCAATTGCATTTATGTTGATTCTATACTCAAAATACTCAAAATGCTACTAATTTAATTGTTGATGAGCACTCTCAGAAAATGACAGATTTTAGATAAAAGATCCAGCATTTGGTTTGTATTTGCATAATCCAATTGCCTTTGATCATACATCACTTTTTCTGCTCTGTGAATATTCATAGAGATGTGTTCCAGCTCTTTGCTTGCCACTCTGTTGTTACTACAGTACTTCAGCACAGCACTTACAGACTGAGGCTGCAGTCCTGAAGTGGGGGAATATTCATAGAATAAATTTTAATTAGATTTTTTTTTAGATGTACCCTTTTCTCAATCCCTTGTGTCAGTGTCAATGCCTGACAAAATCTCTATGGCTCATCCTATAGCAGTTCTGTGTTTTTTAAAAACTTTTCCAAATGTGTTGCACTTCTTCAATCCTTTCACACCTTGGGCTACAGCATCTGCAGGAAGCCTGTGGTAACTCAAGTGTTTTTACCCATTCAGAAAAATGCAAATACCTAACTTAACATTTCACTTGTGCTGCAGTCTAATTATCTCTGCACTCTCACACAGCACATTCTTAGGATATAATTTCCAAGTTCAGGGAATAAGCATATTTTCATATAATAATAGAAACATTTGGGTTCTAAAGGACCCTGAAGATCATTGTTTTCGACTGTATTTTGTGTATTTAATTTCCATATTTTCATGGAGTAACAGGACCAGTAGCTTCCAGAGCTATGTGAGCAGAAGTATTTGCTGAAATATATGGCTATGGTACATTTTATCTTCCAGACTACACCTGTTACACTTAGTTTAAGGAAACATATTTGTGTGCTTACTGACACAGAAAAACAGTTCTTTGATTCAAAATGAATAAGGCCATTTTTTTTCTGAATTAAAACCACTCGGTTTCATGTGGGATGGCAATGGAAAAATATCAAGATCTCAGTGGTGAAAGTTCTTAAAAGTTGGAAAAAAGGGTCCAGTTGTTCAGTTTTGCCAAGCTGCTACTTTTATCATTATCAATAGTGTTTATACATTTCTAACAACTAAGAAATTCATTTGAGAGATAGAAAGTACAGTGATGCAACTGAAAGGAGTATTATGAACTCTTTAAAGAACACTTGTTCAGAATTTTAAGATTACAGGAATAATATAATGCATACTGTATAATGTACTGTAGAATGCAAGGTAAATTTATTTCAATTAAATACTCTCGTTACTGTGAGAAAGATTGGTTTGATTTTTGGCCTCAGCTTTAGTGGTTTAACTTTGTAGTAAAATGCATAAATAGAAGCCCATATATTTTTTAATTCTCAAACTGTTAGTAAAGAAACTTTTCCACTTGGATTTTAGCCATTCAAGCTACATAACTGTCATCTGCAATTGTTATTCTAGTGATTTGAAGTCAACTCCTCATGCTTCACAGGTGCAAACAAATTTTGTTTAATTTTCCAAATAGGCATGCATAGGTTATGAGTTTAAATTCCAGAAGGATGAAAAAAATAATGTAGAAAAGCTCTATTCTTTATAATGTCATTATTCATATCTAGTATAAAGATACTGTATAAATTTCACTTTCTACAGAACATTTATTTAGACAGTTGCATCTTAGTATCTGAAACAAAAAGCCTTCCAGGTCCTTGCTGCAAAAGCAGGAACTGTGTTCTCATCTCATGGGAAAGGCCAGAAGTATATTGAGTGGGATGAGGTAGTGATGTTAAACCAGATGAATTTTTTGGATGCACCAAGATCCATATTCAAATTCAAAAGAGAGGTGATGAAGCAAGGAATGGTTCAGGAATTTTCATGCTTTGAGGTAGTCAGTTATCTGGCTGTCTGTGTGGGTTCAATGAAGGAGGATGAAAGATTGCTCTTTAAGTGGCCAAACGTTTTGACTCACAGCTATGAATTATCTCGAGTCCTACTATGGAGAGAAGTG
This sequence comes from Serilophus lunatus, assembly GCA_013399895.1. NCBI lineage: Eukaryota > Metazoa > Chordata > Aves > Passeriformes > Eurylaimidae > Serilophus > Serilophus lunatus. The sequence goes on along the minus strand of VXBA01002400.1, from coordinate 658,606 downwards.
TAAGAGTACCCTCAGATTGAAGTAATAAACCCCTACTTGTCATGCTCAAAACTTGCATCTGATTTCAATAACTATATTTTGTCACAGATCTTTAAATTACTTTTACTGTCAGGGGTTGAACAGGCAAATGTGTTGGCAGGTGCCATTTAAAGTAAGGAGAGTGGCTGTCTATCAGAAACATAACCATTCCTGGTCTAAGGCTGCTGTATATGAGATGACAAATGGCAGAGTAGATGGAGTGTACTCCAAAGTACAGAGTAAAATGAGGCAGAAATGAATTTTAACAATGAGATTGATTTATACCAGAAAATAGTGGGAACAGAGACAACAGCCCCTTAGTCCCCTGGTCTTGCAGAATTAAAGGCTTTAGAATGACATGGGAGCTGAAGGTAAGTGTTACAGAATTGATTTATTTAGCAGAGGGATATCTTAATTATGTTATGAAAATACCATGTGGTGCTTTTTTCTTAGTGGCTTTCACTGTTAGCTTTTCAGTCTGAACTTGGTCTTGAGCAAGTTTTTTTATTAAGGATTGTAGCCCTAGTAGTGATGTTTAGCTGGTGAATATTTGCAATCCAACCCGGAGAGGTTACTGCTGAACTGCCCTGGGAAACAGATGAAGCAATCTGAGGAGGAAGCCTTAAATTGTGTCCCCTCGCAGGGGCAAGGAGAAGAAAACAGTGAAGTGGTAACAGGTTGCCCAGATAGCTTTCTCCGAGGAAATGAGAGCATTGGTTTTGCGTTGAGTTGGAAACATAAATTGTCATGGGAACAAAAAGCTAAAATAACTTTTTCTTTTTTTTCTCATTGTTGATCTTTTCTCTTTTTCTCTGTGTTCTTTGAATTTCTGTGGTTAAAGCTTACCTTGATTTTGCAGTTTCCTTCCTTCCATTTTTTTTTTCCCTACCAGAACTTATTGCTATCTAACTTTGATTGCAGGGTTCTAAGTGTGGTGAAGCTGACCATTTAACACAGCATATGGCATATATCTACTTCTGATCTTGTCAGTCTAGAGCCAAAACTTTTTGTTCCAGAATGCCAAACTGAGTAAACTCCCTTCTCTTCTAAAGCTTTCCCCACTGGGCTGTAGAAAAGTAGTTTCTGAAAGCCTTGTTGGTCATTGAAGAGAGAAAAGCAAAGCAACCCTTTTGATTACAAGGGATTAAAGTGTACTTTATGAGTTAACATCTGACAGACAAAAACTGGGCCCCTGTCAGCTGAGTAAGGTATATAGAGTTCAGTGAAGAGCAGTGAAAGTTGTATCATGACATTAACTGTAAGGCACATAAATCATAAATTCATTTAACTCCACAAGATTAACTGATGTAGTGTGTTCCTGATTATTTTAAAATGCTCTATAAATGCATGGAATAGTGGTGCTGAAAGTCTTAAACGATAATGCATGGAGTATTAGGTTGCTAATACTGGGAATCTATGGGAAGAGCAATCCTTGCTGTACTGGAAAACCTCCCATTATCCTTCCAACAAAGGCATTCTTAAAAGAAGTTCAAGGAGGTGGTTTCACAAAAGTGCTATTTCTTTCAGCTAAACAAGGCGTGTTAGCAGGTAATTGGTTTGGGTGTGAAGTTCCTACATAAAGATGACTAAGTATCTCTTGAGCAATTACCTGTCCTGGCAACAATTCAGTGTTACCTGCTGGTATATTGTACGTTGTTTTCTTTATTTTGTTTTTCATGACCGTGTCTGCTGTCTCAAAAAAGCATCTCTAAATGGTCGTTGGAGTTTTGCAGAGCATGAGATTGACCCTCCTACTTCTGAGGGGTACTTTCTGGTGACTAAACCTTCAGCACTTTCTGCTTGTGATGACACTGACTCCAGTCTTAAGTTTGAGATCGCAGATGTTCTGTGGTGTCTGTGGTATAGTTACCACCTGGCTTGCTGGTTTTGTTATTTTTTTTCCTTTGGTTGGTTGGGGCTTTTTGTGCTTTAGTAGTCTTTTGCATGTAATGTGACGGTTTTGCAGTTCATGTTTTAGCTATGGGTTTGAACATTGGAGTTCAAAATTGGAATTCTTAAATCGTATTTCTTACCGGCTTGCAAAGCAAATCACAATATGCCTACAGGGAACGGTGCCCTTTAATTTTGGCACGGTTAAATATATGTCAGAGTCTCTTCCTGGGTATCTGTAAGTGTCTACCTTTAATGTATCAACATTCTCTGTTAAGTATTCATACATACGAATAGTCTCTCTTGAAACAATTTGGTGTCTTGCTCTCTGCCATGAGCTCACCTGTGAGAGCACAGGTTCCTTGGCTTAAAGTGAACAAAGTTAGATTTGCTGTTCCTACCATTAGCCAATATCGCTGGCCTATCTACTAGTTTACCTCGAGTGAAACCCAGCAAAGAGCGCTGTTTACATAGTTTACATTAAGTTGGCTAATTTAAGGTGACTTTTGAATACTGCTTTGTCTTTTGATCCCATTAGCAATGTAATTAACTCTCTTGAAGAGCTTCATCTGGTTGAGGGAGGGAATCTCCTTCCACTGATGACAATAGTCAGCAGTTTACTTTGCTTTCCATTTGAAAGCACACCTATTGGAAAGTCTGTGAAAAAACTCTATGCAAATAATTTGTTTAAAGATCTCTTAGATAAGGCAAACAAACTCTAGGAAGCTGTAAATCAAACACGAAGGCCTAGATCTCTGTTGCAACATGGATATTACTAAGTTTTTAAATTCGTTTTGTGGAACGTGAAACTGAAGAGACCTTGTGTTTCTGCAGATAGCATCACTGAGGTACTCAAAGGGGAAACTGGGAGCTGTGAAGATATGGCTCTTGGGGAGGTAGATAAGGACAAAGAGTTGAGAGACATACCTGAGACTAGGCTTGATGAGGGAAATGCAGCAATGGAAGTTGCTAGGTGATGATGTCTTTTAATGGACCTTGAAATCTATGCTAGGCTATGCTGAGATGCTACCTGGTCTATGCCTACAGTGAAAGTATGTGAAATAGTACCTGATGTCCTCAGAAATGCCTGATGGAGTGCAACACAGTTCAGTTACAACAATACTGAATGGGTTTAATTATCATTTAATGTATAAGCAAGGTTCACAGTTAAATTCTGTCTAGAGTTACTACAGAAGCTGATGAGAAAATATAAGCAGTAATTTTTGAATGTAATTTTCTATCGCTGCAGCCTTCTTTCACAAGACCTGATTTTACTTTCTCTACTACTGAATGCTAAGTGCATTCTTTAGGTAATAAAGACCCTTTCTGTCAAGCTGTGATGAAGGGTAACATCTCTGGTTCTTAGTGTTCCACTTGGCTGTCTGGCTGGTATGAGCAGTAAAAATTAAGGATTAGGGTGTGAGTGTAGGTACAGAGGATTGTGTTTCATCTTGCAGTTGTTCTGGCTAAAATTCATAGGTACAAGACATAGGTCTAGGGCACTTGGCCAAAGAGCTACTACTTGGTGGGAACTCCTTCGAGTGGCCTGATCTGAGTGTAAGCTATTGCATCCTGTGAGCATGAGTGTTGTATCCTTGCAGTTGTAACATAAGGGTTATTTTCAGTAAAGCTGGAATACACAATTCGTACAATAGTCATTTTACCTGTGATACAAACAAATTGCTTGTTTCCTTGTGGCTGGGTTGTAACAGTGAGAATGCAAGATGATCTCAAAATAGCTTCAGGCAGGTAATAGGTCTTCTTCCTCAACACATCTCCATTTTCTGCAACTCAGTATTTCCTCTGTGATTGAACTTGACTTCAAGTGGAACTACAATGCTGGTTCCAAACACTGGAGAACTGTGGAAGCTGGACTCCTCTACTCCTTTAGTGTTGTTGCAGAAACCCAACCGCTGGAACATGAGCTCACCGCACTAAATTTCTCAATTTTTCTTTTGTCTTTTCCAGACGGCTGAGTAATTGCCCTGCTCTCTTAGGTATAGAGCCCTGTGAATGATTGTCTTGTTACTTGCCTGACAGATGCTAAACCTGTTATAAATTAAGTTGTCTACTTCTTTTACCAGGCGAGTGAGGCTGCATTAGTCAATAGTTGAGCTAACTGAGAAATAGCAGGAATGAGGTGGAATGTTTGTTGGAATACGAACCAAAAACTTGGCCCTGCAAGCCTTCGGGGACTGTGTTGGTTTTGATTTGATTTTGTTTGCCCCTAATGATTTTGTGTGAAAGTTGATGCAGCTCAAGTGGTAAAATCATCCTGTATCTCTCTTTCGTTGCTTACTAGATGGGAAGCCAAAGAATCAGTAGTGCAGAACTGTTAGCTAAGTTTGGAGAAACTGGGTCAACATACTGTTCTCTGTACATACAGCCACCTCTGACAGGAGTTTTATTGCATGAATGACCCTTTCTGCTTGACTTCGATAAGATCATCAAGCTGCCATGGTAGTTCCCAATGACAACAAAGGCTGGATGCATCTGAATTGATGTTCTTCAACTTGCATTTGTAGGTCTTCAAGTCGCAATATTAAAGCACTGACTAAATACTGCAAAACTTTTTTACACTAGTGTTATCAAGTTGACGACTTATATTCAGTGTTTAATCATGTTTAATCATGTTTAATGTCCTCTTTGTCTAGAAAACAGTTGCATTCTGCAGAAGGCATTGATTAGGTCTCATAGTGAAACTATTTTAGCATATTTGCTGTTGCCTCAACTATGTTTTTTACCAACTGCTTCACTATCCTTTCCACAACAGAATCTTCTGGAAAGGAGCAAAAGCTTCAGGAGGCAAAAGGAGGGGGCAGCTTTTGTAATTTTAAATTTCTCACAGATTGTTCAGGGTAGCAAAACAATGAATGTTTCATTATTACCACAATAGATTAAAACATCTGCAATAAATAATGCTGATGGCTATTTGTGATGGCATGAAGTATTGTTTTTGTTCTCTTTTACAGAATTACAGCTCATTAACTGTCATAAAGCAAAGATGCCATAAATAAAACAACTAGTAGTGTTTCATTTCCCAGAAATGTGAAAGCCTGCTGTTTGAGAACTTTGAAAACTTTGTTTTCACAGCTGGAACAGTGAAGTATTGGAATATATTGAGGTCTGTCACTTTTGTGGCCAGAGAAATTATGAGAATTCAAACAATTGTTTGTCTATTCACAAAGCTAATATTGATCTTGTCTTCCATCTAATCATGAAATGCTTTTTTATTTAGGCCACAGGACACCTGTATTGATTAGCAAGCATATATATATATGTGTGTGTGTGTGTATATTTAAATACAGAGCTAATTACAGAGTTATTTCCAAAAAGAAATTGGAAAACTTAGCCTAACTTTCACTAAGCTACAAACCATGGAGTACTTGCCCAGCAATCCCCACAATGAACCCCATAACTTGTATTTATAGTGGTGTTTTAAGAAAATGCAGGTTGTTTATAATAATCCAATTGGTCCTTCATCAGCAATCACCTCATCTCACCTGAGATCGCAGCAGGTTTATGTGCTCTCAGTTTTCAAGCCATGAAAATAGACTTGCAGAGGCTCACTTACCTCACAGATGGGCAATGATAAAACTTCAGATTTGTTTCCAATTTATTTGCCATAGGCAGGCTTCTACAGGGAAACAAATCTGTTTGAAAAGCAAAATAATTCGAAGCATACCTTGTTGTCTCAAGTTCTAAATGACAGCTCAAATTTCCAGAACCAAATTTTCTCCTGTTTGGCTCAGGATTTGTGACAGTTATAATCATGTGGTAGCTATGGGATAGCTAGATTTTATTTTTTTTTACTGGACAAGATATGAGCCACGTTTTTGCTGGTGCTGTGGACTGCACATATGCTGCATCTCACTGCGGGACACTTCAGCCCACAGCTGTACACTGCACAATAGGAAATCCTCTTCTGGATTTACTATTTCTCAACATTAAGACTAAATTTGTACTTTGGCTATAGCTGTCCACATTTTGAAACAAGAGCCTACAGCACTCTTTGTTCCTGAGGCAATTTAGGACTAGATTAAAAAAACTTGTCTGGCAGCCTGAACCGAAGTGTTCAGTTGCCTGCACAGTGTAATCCTCCAGTCTATGGTCTAACAGGCATCAGATGACACGTTTTTGGGGGGCTGTAGCAGATTTTTTTATTTTTGAGAGAGAGAGGTGAGAGAGGGGAGGCAGGGTGGTGAGGGAGAGGAGAGTGTGCTTTTGCTTTAATACATGAGAGCAGATGCTCCCAAAGCAGAATATGGGGCCTGGAAAGTAGCAGGAACCTAAACAAGTTCTGAAAACAGTATTTTCAGGACTGCACAGAATGAGGGAAAGAAACAAAACCCTCAAAACATTTAATAAAAAAATACCTCCAGCTGAGAAATTACCTGTAGAGTTTATCACCACCTACAGGATACTGATAATTCAGGAGAAGTATCAGTTCTGTATCGAAGCACAAAAAGTTTCTTGGACATGTGTCTGAAAGAAGATACTTGGCTCTTTGATCAGATTTACCAATCAATCTTCAACATATTTACTCTTTTTTTTGAGACCATGCCAATGCAAAAAGATTTTCTAAATTTGGAATCAAGTCCATCTTGCTGCTAAGATGCTCAGATGGGATTCGGAAGTTATAGGTATCATTTTCTTGACAAATAATAAGCCCAAAGTGCCTTAAAAGGATGAGAAAGCCTATTTGATAGATGCAGGCTGTCTGCACTTGCTTCTATTAATGATGGTGATAATCCCTTGAAATTTCTCTTCAGCGTGTCTGCAAGAATATTAGCCCTCCTTTTAATTCCTCTAGGACACTGCTTTGATTTTTGGAATTGTAGGAAAACTCTTTTAAGAATATGGCATAGTTCCAGCTTAACTCCCATCCAGGGCAGAACTGAGCACTCAGTATTGGTGAAAATGACCTTGGTTAGGTTTTCTTTTGTTTGTTTGTTTGGGGTTTTTTTAGAAATTATGTGGCATATCCTTTCTATGCCATGTTTTTAAAAATACATTTCTGTATAAGGAGTTCAACACAGCTTTCAGAAAGGTAAGACTAGAATATGCTTTGAAGAAGATGATCTGACTAAATATTTCACCTTTAAATTATAGGGAGTAAAGGCTGCAATAACAGATAAGAGTCTATATTTTCAGCAGCATAGAACTATATTTCAGAAAAATGCAGTTTACTATAGGAAGAAGAGTAATACATATGGGCACTGAAAAGTTGTAGGAGTCTTTTTGCGCCTTTCTCCTTTGCAATAATCAAATTCTTTCAGACTTAGGCCCAAATTCTAGCTCCACTGACCACATACGCTTGCTGTAAATGTACATAAAGAGACAATAAAAGCACCATGCACGAAAAAAAAAAAAATCAGTGTTTTGAAAATAAAAGCTGCACCAAGTGGATGTGCATGTGTCAACGCTGGGCAACACTGCTTTAGGCAGCAGGAGTGGCCAGAGCCCTGGAAGCAGCCTAGTCCCACTGCAACTGGTCTGAGCAGGGACTTCTCAGCTACTTCTACATCTCCAGGGATCCAGCTCTTCAGAACTAACCAAGATATTTCTGCACACAGATCAATAAGATATGGTGCAGTGCAGATGTTCTTTCTGGTATGAAACCATGGCAAAATCATGTGGAATAGATTTTGGTGGTTTGAAACTTTGAACAAAAAGAGCATCTCTTGCTTCAGTGGTATCACAGCCTTGTCAAGAATTTCTAATTTCACAAATAGAAACTGAATGCAGATTCACATATGTTCTTACTTCAGCATTGGAACCATGCTCATTACAAATGATTAATATCACTAATGAACAACTTTATACTTCAAAAAAACTGTTCACCAATTTGTAAGCCTAAAGAATCCTTTGCCTTTCATTCCAGAAAGGCTGTGAAATATGGAAGGAAAGTGTCTCCAAGCAGTTTATCCTTAAATAGCTTGTTACTGTCTCTAAGGAGAATTTTTGTGTGTCTGTGCTGGTGTGATACATAACAATCCCAATGGACCATAACTTAATTTACACCCTGAAACATGCTAGACTACCTGCCCAAATCTGTGTGATCCTGGCACTGAGCCTTCTACCTGTGCCTTCTCTTAACTATTCTGGAGTTATTTTATCTTCTTCTATGCTAACAGATAAAAAGGGAGTAATCTCTAAAAGGAGCACTTGTTCCTACTGAGCAGCTTAAGTGACATCTGTGAGTATGATATGCAGACACAGCAGTTCCTGTTCACTGCAGAATACGAATTCTCACAACTATTTGCAGCTGAGGTTGACTGAGGACATTTAAAACAGAAAGCATATTTTGTATCATAAGGCTGTTGAATTTTTCTTCTATTCATGTGGTATCCCTAAAAGTCATTTTGTGTGACACCTGGAGGAAACCTGCAGAGAAGTCACATGGGATGCACAAATGCGTGCCTGTGTACACACTTTTAATGCACACACACATACAACAAAAGTACAATTCGGCATGCCAGAGATAAGGTGACTAAAGATTAGGGCTGAGAAGCTATAAATGACTGATCCTGAGGCTCTGGTTTACACCTTAATAATCCTGGAATGCACTTAGGGGAAAGGCTAACAGACCTACTGTGCTTCATGGGGAGCGTTAAGTCTCTAATGATGAGCATGTATTTGCAATGATTTGCAAATTAGCTCTTTATGATGCATAGCATTGATGATAATAGTTGTAACTGCTATCAGAAATGCAGACTAATGAACAAAGAACTCTGAAAAGCCCGGAGTAAAGAATTTTCTCAGTGACCTACAGATGGCAGACCAATATAAGAGACGAGTGATATGCCTGAAGCCTGTTTGAATATTAGAAACATAGTGCATACTATTTATGAAGGTTTTTCAAGGAGAAGGAAATTTTAACTGGGTTATTATAAAAGATAACCACTTCTGTATTTTCTTGTACTACTTCAGAGTGTGTTCAAGATCTCTGTGCTATAAATTGTGTTCAAAATTCAAAAAGCTCCAGGCTGGAAATGTTTAAGTATTATTGGACTTAACTAAAGGTGTTGATAATTGAGTCCAAATTTTCAAAGATGGACATATACAGGAACACACATAGATTAGATAGTATGCAGTTAATGTCTTCAAACTACTCTATTATTTTAAGAATGTTCCACTTCTTTTTTTTTCTTGTTAGGCATCAATAGATAAACCTTATGGTTAGCTTTTTTTGATCATTTAATAAAAAGCAAAAATTCCTTTAAGCTTTTGTTCCAGAAGGGAGGAAGAATCATAGAGTAAGTAAGGCTTTTGTTTTCTCTTCCTCTCGAGTGCTGAGCTTTAGTGGATGATTTGATACTCTTCTGCATCTTTACCTCAGAGAAGCTCTAATTCCTGAAGCAGAAAAAAAAATAAAGACAGCAAGCCTTTTCCTTCACTTGGAGAAAAAGAAGTTAAGAGGGAAAAAATGAGAAAAATGTTACTTTTACTAACTTTCTTCCATTTCTAATGGAAAAGATATCCTAAACTCTGCATTCTTTCAAATGTTTTGTATCTGTTATATAAAATGCCATTAGAAAGGAGTTGGAAAAGAAAAGCTGTTGCAGGTCATACCCTTTCTATATTGTTTTTAAAATGACTAATGGATAGAAAATCAAACTTGTTGTAGTTCACTGGTTTAGTCCTCTTTTTTTATGACTGTAGATTGAAACAGGCATATTTAAAATATTGTGAAGTATGGAAGTGATTACAACCTGCCGCGTAAGGCACTACTCAGGAAATTGAAGAACAGGGGCTTAAAAGTAGTCCCCAAACAATGGGTTTAACAGACTCCCTCACAAAATGCTTCGACAATTTCTTTTTCTAAACCAGAACATACAGAGTTTCAACCAAGTGACTGGAAAATATTTTGATATGGTCTTGAACTGTTTTCTATTATAGAAATCAAACAAGCCATCACGACAGATTACTCTTCAGGCAAAGGGAAAGAATGCTGGCTGAGGCCGCACGCAGGTCTGTGCTCTGCTGCGCTGTCACAGCTAAGCCTGCTTCAACTGTTTTCTAATCCACAATTGTTATTCTGGCTGTTAAAAGCCTAGTGAAGCAAAAACTCCTAAGACTAATTCATTTGGGCAATACATATTGAATACACTAAGTGGCAGGAAAATTGTATGTGGTCTTTCTGAGCTGCTCCTGTGCTATGAAACCACAACAGAGTGGAGTCATAGTCTGCTCTGTCATCTCTGCATTATCTGTCATGCATGTGTTGGAATGGGAAAAGAAGAAATTTCCCAGTATATTAGCTTCAAATGTGATGGGAAAATGTCTGGTTGCATAGTACCTGCTATAAAGATGAAATGTAGAAGATGCCACAAGAGTTGCTGCTTAACTTTGTTATCTATGAATGGAAGAGTCTTGTTATCTCTGTCATAAGATAAATGTTACTTGAGAAAAAATGTTTGAAGATCTGCCTGTATCAGAAGTTCGCACAAGACTGATGGAGGAGTGGGAGTGAGAATAATGGTGCTTCATCCCTAATATCAGGGTGACACGTGCCTGCCTAATGGTTAGGTTGCTTTCTGTTGGTTTCTTTTTTCTTTTTTTCCTCTTTCTTTCTTTTAAAAACTGAAAATTATATGCAATTGGAGGAAAAGGGGGGGGAGGATGGGAAGATAATCTTGCTTTGAAAATGGCTTCTGTCATGACACTAAGCTTTGCTGTCTCCTGAGGTTTCTCAAACACCAAAGCAGCAAATGAGACTAAGTAATTAAATGTGAAAACTGATGAAATAACTTCTACAAGTCTTTACTGGCTCATGGGAAGGGGCTTCTGAATCAATGCTAAGGTGATGAACTGGCATCATACAAAGCGAACAGCATACTGAAACATTTTGTTTTAATGAGTCTACAGCCTGTGACTTCCAGCCTCAGAAATAAGAATTCAAGTGGCTAAAATGGGACTTGTATTTTCTAAAAGCTTGAGAAATAGTGTGAGAAGAGACAGGGGTTCTGACCTATTTTCTTTCTTCTTCAGACTGCAGAAACTCTGCTTTGTCTGCCGGGTACCAGCATACAGTATTCTTGTTGCAACAACTGTATAGTCCGAGTTGCTTTGAAAGGTAATACTTAACAATGTGCTTTCCATATAATGTGACCTAGCAGTTACGAAACAGGAGGTTAGTGAAGATTACAGGAACAGCTGTCTGCTTTATGCCACTCCCACGCGTTCCTAGAGCCAAACTTGGAGGACCTGACAGAGCGAGGCATACTGCAGCCAAAATCTTTTCTTTGTAAGGATCCATGTCTACATAAAGAAGTCAAAATAGATTCAGCAGTAGTGAATCATACTTCTTTATAGTTTACTCTGACTAGATTACCATTACTCCAATATCTGTAGTTTACAAGCTGCTGCCTTTTTCAAGCTACTCTGGGGAGTTTTTTCTCCAGGCATCTATACATGGAGAAATTGAACAAGGACCTGTTCTGTTATTTCTCTCCAAGACATTCATTTATTTAGGATCCATGGAAAGTGTAAACCGGTGGTTTTTTCTTTTTTTTTTGTGCCCTTGATTTTTTTTTTTTTTAATATAGCGGTAAGTATAAGCTCTCAGCCTGCAGTTTACTGAGTACATATGGACAGCTGCACCTGCACAGAGCCATGCTGACTTCGGTGGGGCACCATGTAGGCACAGCAATCTGCCCACACACAAGTTGTAAATCCCAGAATGAGGAATTTGACTTGTTTATTTAGTGTTCTTGAAGGAGTAAGGCACTGGAAAGTGCCTATAGGGTGTCAGCAGGTGCCATATGCATTTCACACGCAATCTTGCCAATACAGAGCATTCCTGACCTGTAACTACCCTCCTTGTCCATATGGTATGCAAACTGATGATGGTCTGTGAGTGTGCTGCTTGCAGTGAGATAAGGTCAAAGCAAGTCTTTCTGTGCTTAGGCCAGTTTGTAGTTGGTGTTATATTGCTAAAAGGCAAGTGAGTGGAACGCAACTTCCAAACTTCATTCTGTTTAAAATTAAATGCATTGTTATTTGTTGGAATTTTCTTAGTAGGGTTTTTTCTTATTCTTACTGAAGTTTAGTTTTTGTCTGGGTATGTGGTTCAGGGGATAAGTTTTTATTTACATCTAGATGGCAAGTGAAGGTACTGAGCTAGTACTGCGCCTTCTGAGAAAACAAGAAACTGCATCCACCTGTTCTAACCAGGCTGCGCAGACTTGTATGTGTTTTATCCATGTTTTCCAAGAATCACAAGTCTTGCTTGCTCGGGTACCACCATCAAAGGAGGTTGCACCCGAACAGCAGCTGTTTTTGCTCTGGGCTAGGCCTCACAAGTGCAGAAGAGTAGTCATGCCTTCTGCCCCACCTCTCTCCTCCCAAGTATCAAACTAGCATCAAAAGTTTGTGATATTCTTTGTGTTCAGCTTACCTTCATTCTGCCTTCAGGCCATCATCATTCTGTCTTGATTGCAAGTCATCAAGTTCTACTTCAAAATATTTTTTTAATGTAGAGGTATTAAAATAGTGATGTGCAATGCAACGTGGGGCCAAAGTAATTTTTGAAAGTTTTTCATGTACCTGAGTCTCACTATAATGTTAAGTTTGTCTCAAGCTTGTATCAGATTTGTTTCATTATTTAATCAGGGTTAAAGCTGCTCTCTGTTAATAATCAAGGGTATCAAAGAGGGCTGTATCAAGTTTCTGTGTTTTGAGAAGACTGCAAATAATTTTCAGGAGGCGGATAATTAAATGCAACTGAAATTTCAGAAGAGTGTGTTTATCTGAAGATGTGAAGGAGATAAAAGTATCAGTAGTTTATATCAAATAGACTGGGTATGCAGAGGCATACTTCTTGTCCATGAAGGAGTTAACATCTGTGGGGAAGCCTACATTAGGATTTTTTTGTCAAGCAGCTCCAAAATGTTTTCAAACACCAACAGATCAAGTTTTATTACAACATAAACTAGACAATTCAATTGTTTAAATAACTAAAAAAGGTGGAATGTCCTTGGTAAGACAGAATGAAAACACCGTGGATTTAACAATGTCTATCTTCCTTCTTGCAGTGTCTGTGCAGCATGAACCTGGTCTTGGCCCTGAAATAATCTTGCTGTGCTCCCTGTTCCAGTCCAGTGTGATGTGGGCATGCTGCCTGCTTCCCTCAGTGATTGTTCCATCTCTCGGTGGAGCAGCCAGCTGCAAGCTGTGTTCTGTATTTTAGTCTTCAGTAGTCACTTTCTGTTATACCTTTTAGGCACTAAATTCTACTTCATTTTCCTTACAGAGAAATTAAAAGTCTGACAAGTCTCTGGTACTGTAATTTTAAAGAACAGGATGTGCATGACTATAGTAGAGCAATTCCTTTGATGCTTCCCAATTATCCTGTAATATGCCTGTGATTTAATTTCCATTAAATGTCACTAGCAGATTAATCTCTCTTAAAATGCTGAACAGGCAAACAAATTACTGCGTTATTATCGAGCAATTTTAGCATGGGTTGAGCAGAACCTAAAGCAAGTTGATCTTGTTCTAAATCAAGGATGCAAACAGATAGGCAGGTTTATGTGTAAGGCACTGAAAACTTAAATATAAGCCTTTTTCTGCAATTGTGTATTGTTCCTTGTCTGAATAAATAATTATCCTCTGTATCTGATAGAACTGAAGATCACATATTTTGCAGAGGATTACCCTGGTGCATGCAGTAAGCATTTCTTTTTTTAGACAAAAAGTTTTTCTCCAAAGCTGTTTTGGGTTAGCTCAATTACACCCAGCTTGGATGGCTGCAGTGTTTTAACATCTGATCCTGAATGTCTAAATTACTCTAAAATATCCTGGATATCTCTTTTTTCCATAGATTTGTGTGCAGTGGTGTGTTTAGTTTGTTTTGATTCCGCTGGTTTTTAGTCAATATACTAAAGACTTTTAGAGCAGTGGTATCTAATAATGATAAATTGTCTTTATGTACTTTCCCAAGTGTATGAGTGCACTTCATTAAAACCAATACTGACACCTTGGAGCATTGCTTCCATGTAACAACTACCATAAAAGGGTGTTTTTCATGGGCATCTATACAACAAATGGGAATAATGCACAGTCATTTTCTTGGGTTTGTTTCTCTCTTGCTGGTTTCCATTGTGACTGCTCCTACTTCTCTCAGTAATTCAATTCTACTTGAACTTTGTATGGTATTTTAAGGAAAATGAAACAGCTATGATCTTTAAGTAAAATTCCTTTCTATATGCTAAAGCCATACTTCTATGTTTTAAGTTTTTGTGTTAGATCCAAACAGTATTATAAATTTTCTAATAATCAACTATTTACTTGATAGTATTCTTTCCAAGGGCAATGTGTTTATCAGAAGGATGTTACTAGAGTGGTAAGCATAATATCAGATGTAATGCTTCCTTTGTTTAAAATCAGTGCTCTGAGAGTAGAAACTGTGATCTGAAAAACTGCTGAACTCCATACCCCAAAAGAAATCAAGGCTCCTTTATCACAGGGTCAGATCACATTCAGCAGTGGCAGACTTTGATACTTAAACCACTGTAGTCTTGTTCACAGTCACCTTGATGAACTTCAGTTAATAACCTTTATACTCTAATTTCTGTACCAGATGGAGGTAGTCTATATACACATAATAGAGCAGAATGTAAAATGCAGTCTGTGCTGCCATCATTCCTCACAGCAATAGCTCCAACAGCAGAGTGAGCTAGACTGGGATTTGGGAACCTGTCTTGAAGATCCCCATCAGTCCACAGGGACTGCTGATGTACGAAATGAAGAAAGGATTTTGAGGAATGACTCTAATGGTGTTCCATGTGGTGCTGGTAATGACAACTTTTTTGTGGCAGGACAGTAAAACAGGCCATATGTGATTGCATGTTACAACACTGCTTTTCCATTCAAATATTGTAAAATGAGGATATTTCTTTTCTCACAGAATAGGCTTTAATGTGCCTGAATTCCTTGTTCCTAGCACTGAAAATAATTTGCAAGACTATTGTAGCATATATCAGACACTGCTGGATTTATACGTACACTTTGGGAACGGATAACAGAGACCTGAGGTGTCCCAACTCCTCCTCATACATCACCCTTGGCTTTAATCACTAACTCCAGGCTTGCTTTTGTTTTTGGAGTAAAGTTAGAAGTTTGGTATGTTCTTTATGACCCACGGTGGTGTAGGTCCCGCAGCTCACAACAGGAGGCTGTACTGGTCCATAGTTCAGGAGGTCATTCCACTTGAGGAAGTAAGTGCTCTTGCCTAATGGGCACTAAGGGCAGGATTCATCTTTTTCAAAGCAGTTGGAGAGAAGCACACTGGGAGACGATTAGTGTTGTTTCTCTCCTCTAATTACAGAGGGAACCCAGGAGCACCATCTTCGTAAGTTTTTGCAGGGAACTCTGATTCATATCCACTGAAAAAACTCTTTTTCCAGCTCTAGTCTCAAATGAATTAGGCTTTTCTCACATGTTTGATCTCAAAACACGTACAATGAGTGCAACAGAGTTTTTCCTGTATTTTGCCAGAATTTTTTAGGATTTTTTGCTTTAACTGATTGTTTCCTGTGCTTAGAGTTGAGAGGTCTAATATAAATCCTCTGGGTTTAACAATATTAACTGAACAACTCCAAAGCCCATTTTTTTTGCTTTATAGGCACTGCTGTTCATGCCCTTTGCGACAGTTCGTTGTCTCTCTGGAAAATACGGGACTCTTAAATGCTAAAAGAAATAAGTTCTGCAGTGCATTTTATTAGAGATTGCTTACTACAGCTGAGTCTAGATGAGGGAAGAATTAAAAGCTAAGACTACTTTCGTGGTGTTAGATATACATTGATAGCTGCACCTCCTAATTTAAAAAAAAGCAGATGATTCCTGCATGTATCTATTGTGTGCACAATTAATTGCTCTTTGGTGTAATCAATTAGCCCTTACAAGGGGAAGTTTTTCAATTTGAAGTTATTTGCAAGCAATACCAATGTAAAGGCCTCTTCAGTCAGGCTGTACACAAAGCGAAATTTTTGTGTTATTTGTGCAAGTTTGTCACACTGTTTCTTCATTTAACAACTTTATTCCATAGAAATCATTTAAAGGAACTAAGACGGGAAGTTAAAGCAATGCTGGGCTATACTTAATGAAGCCAAGTTTTCAAGCATAAAAAGCTGGCTTATAGCCAAGAAGAGACAACCTAAGAAAACTTTTGATGTTCCTCTTTGGAAATGAGATATCAGTTCATTAAAATGCCTTGCTTTGCAGGGAAAGATCAGGAAAACTTAGCTGCAGGCTCATGCCAAATGACACAGAATGTACCTGCAGAAAGTGGTCTGCAACTTGGCTTAAGAAAGTACAGGTAGCAGAGCCAAATTCATGGCTTGATGTGAATATGGATTAGGTGTTGCCTCCCAAAAAATTCATTTTCCTTTCCCTCTGCGTGTGCACTTGATCAGGAGAGAAATCATACTGTCCTGCGAGGAAAGGCTCCCAATGTCACTAGAAAGGGCTTATGAGGAGGGGAGTGTTTTTTGGGGCTATGTCTGAGGCCAAAGTTTGGAAGAGACTCAGAGCATTCCAAGAATGTGTTCCCATTGAGAAACAAAATAGGACATTGTTTTCTGGCCATTTTGAGCATGTTAACTGCTTAACGTGTTAGTTGGTCTTAGCAGACGTTCTTTAGTAAGAAATATCTGTAAGATGCAGCTCTCCCTCTATATATTTAAGTATCACAGTAATAACAAGGTTGGAAGAGACCTTTGAGATCATCAAGTCCAACCTATAACCCCACATCAACCCACCATCTAAACCATGACACCAAATGACTCATCCAGTCTTCAAAGTAATTATGTCTCGCTCCTTCAGAGGTGATCATGGCCTTTCAGCTTGCCCAGTAGCAGAGGAACCACCAACATAAGGTGTCTTGTACAACCTAAAGCTGTATAGTGCTGAAAGTTCTCCTCCTCTATAGCCCTATTCCTGAAAAGCATTTGTTTCCCTGTCTGTAGATCCTAGGATATATTTCACTGTGCAGTTTCTGATGTGCAAAAAAGTAGGAAAAATTACAGTGGTCATAGTAAGCACCTGTGTCTTGCCTTTCTTCTGCTTGCTCTGTGCTACCTTTCATGCTCTCCTCAAATTTTATGGATACCAGTAATGAAAGGACTAGAGAGTGAATATTATTTCTGCTTGCCAAATGTAGAAATGCTCCATCGTTGTCTCTGCTGGTCTGCAGCTGGTTATCTCCTGTTTGTGATGAAGGACATCTTAAACTGAAGAAAATGAGATTGTTTAGGAACATTGGTATAGGTTTTATTTTCCTGCATGGGAAACTGGAACATGAAAATATATAGAAAATAAGTTTGCATGTCTGTCGAAGAGTGCTACTCTGGGATAAAGTTTGTGCTAAAATCTAACCAAAATATACATATGTCTCTTCTGTGTGTTAAAGGAAATAGGCAAAATGAAATATCATAAAAAGTCAAGTATTACTTGATTCTTATCAGACATAGATTTTTGAAGGCAAAACTATATTTTTGACTGAAAAAAAATCCGCATTTAAAACTTTACTGCTGTATGTATTTCTAGGAATAATATATATATTAAAAAATACTAACTCTTATTTCAATAAGTAAAAACTGAAAAATGTGCAGACTTAATCGGTATTATAAATACTACAGTAAGAGTATTCAAAATCACTTATTTGGGAAGAATATTTTTTTTCTTAAAAGAACAAAACATCCAGAAGATGCACTAAGGAAAAAGAATTTTTAACTAACTGTGCTCTTGGGGCTAAAAGGCAGCCCTAAATAATTGTTATCATTCTTACTTGCATATTTAGTTTACATTTAATCAGCCTCTGTATGGGGTCTGATTATTAGGAAAAGGAAAATTGAGGTTTGGAAGTTAATATTGAGGTTTTCTTTTTTGAAAGTACTTCAGCAGATAAAGATAGAATTCCTTGAATTCAATAGTGGAAAAAAAAAAGTAGTGAATGCAATTTACCTTAATTCATCTGTCTGTTGGGAAGTAACCTCTGTGAATAAAAATTACTGCTGATCATAAAGTAATCCCATGTATACAAGCAGATGTAAGATTTCTGGTGTCTGTTTCTGGTTAATGCATAGGCAGGCTCTCTAACTCCTTCCAGGTTTGTTATTGATTGAGGGTTGTTTCTTTCTTGGAAGGAAATTCACTTGTATAAAGTATTTTCAGTCTTTCAGAACTTAACGGCCAATGCGAGTAAGGAGGATTTCAACTGGAAAAAAATGCTGCTTGTTTTACAAAGCAAAAGTTTGAGGAAGGCACCAGGAAGTCAGTAATATTAAGGAACCCAAATGCTAACTAAAATTCTCCCAAGCCATTATTGACGAATGCTTTAAATATACAATATGATCTAGGTACTAGCAGCAATTTCTCTGGGCTCCTTTCCACAGACAAATATACTGAAACTTTCAGATTCCCTGTTTACTTCAAACTTGGCACAGCTGTCCAGGTACTAAGAGGTTTAGGAATTCAGAACTTTGTGACTAACATCTGAATAATTGACAGTAGATTTAAAATCGTACATTGGAACTAAACTTCATTCAAAGTATCTTTAAGAAACACTGTTTTCAAGAAAGCATTTTAAATAAGTATTAGTGGTAATGAGATACATGAAGTTTGGAATTCAAATGAAGCAGTGTGGCGATTGTAAGGCATGCAAAACTATAAAGGCCAAGCCTAGGATACAGCATAATATGTTTCTTTGTTAAGGCCAAAAAGGAGTGTTGGAGATTTAAAATCCCAACAGCTAGTATGGTGAACAGATTTGTATTCAAATCCAGGTATTTTTTCCTGGGGTATGATGATATTTCCCTTTGTGTGTCAAGGAGGTAAAAGACTCCCTATCCTGTCAGTATGAAAATGAAAAACAGATACTTTTCTGTTTTGAAGTCTTACTCAAACAGAGCTCAGCCTGTACCAAGGTACTGGCCAGAGTGTGCCTGTGCTTCGATAGACCTGCTGCAGGGTAGGAAAGCACAGACCTCCACAGACCTCCACCTCTGAAAAGGCCAGGTGGTTGTTGTTAATTCTCTTTACTTTTTCTTTGAGAGAAATAAGAATAAGTTGTGTTTTCATGATGTTGTTGTTTATGGGGTGAAACTAGTTGGGACTCAGGAGCAATCTGTACCAGCAAAAGCTGAAGGCCTGTGAGAAGGACGAGAAAAAGTTCAAATGGAAAGGGGGAAAAAAAATCTCTTGAAAAAATATTATGCAGTGTAATACAAGATCCCGGAATTTGTGCAGCTTTGCTGCTTGTCATGCTCACTTGCTCACCAAGCTTGTTTTAGTTGACTTGTTTCAATACTTGGGCTTGACTGGCATGCCAGACTTGGTGCCTGCTTCTTAAATACCTGCAGCCCCAGTGCTTCTCTCCAGGCACCAGGCAGCCAAAATCAGCTTCCTTCCTGAAGCCTGAATCCCAGGCCCCTCTGTCCCCATCCCACCTTCCTTCCATGTAGCTCTTCTACATGCACCGGCTCTAGCTTTGGGTTTTGTTTTAGCCTAGACTGATGTTGGTCCTATTTGGCAAAGATTTGATAACCATCTTTAGTAATGAAAAAAAAAAAGATTGCCTTGTCCAATGTTTGCATTCCCAAAAGAAAAAAAAAAAGTTTTAACTTTGATGTCATTGATAATGAAGCTATTAAAAGTTTCTGTTCTAAAATATCCTGATTAGAATAAAATTACAAGAGCTAGTTATTCTTACTGCATAAAATAGAAACCCAAAAGTCTCTGGGCATGTATTATTGATGGTATTATTCTATGTGAGAGGAATGTATAAGTGAATTTTATCAATGTTCCTTCATTTCTTCAAAGAAATTATTTATTTGTGCCAGAATTCCTAAATTCATATACAAGTGTTTGCAATTGAACTCCCAGCAGTTAATCTGAGGACAAGTAAGAATGAAAAGATAAAGAATCACTTTTTTGTTTATTCACATAAAACCAATAAATAACTAAAATCTAGCTTTCCTATATGAAATGTTTTTGTTTGAACTGTCCGAGATTGTTATTCTACTGCAATCAAATAATGCCCAAAATACAATGTCTGTAAATTTCAAATATTGTAATTGTCTGTCTCTTAATAAGTGAGCATTTTAATGGTATTATAATGGCTATTGTATAACTAAGAAGTAATTACTGTTAAATGATTGGAAAATGCACGCTCAAATTATAGCAGGTGTGTAGTGTTATTTAGACACTGAAATAATGTGTTGCTTTTTTGAGTTAAAATCTCTTGAAATCCAATTATAAAAACTGAATTATTTAATAGGAAGAATTTTGAAATTGCTGCCTATTTCTGTTGCAGTATTTTGCTGGAATACACAAGGAGTTTGTAAAAAGGCAAATAATTATCATTAGGAGATTCACAGAGGAGTGAGGTGAAGGTGTCAATACATAAAGATGGGATATCTAAGTTTCCTATAAAGAAGTCAGGAGCACCCAAAGCAAAAAGGGACAGCTCTGTTCCTCCTTGTGATTTTGTGCTCATATAGCTGAGTGTTGACTTCTTGTTTTCCTTATCTTGAGGGGGCCACTGAGAAATGTATTGGTACTCTGAGTTCAGAGTGACCTGACTGTAGTAAATGGCATCTGCTGTTGAGAGACTTCTGATGCGATATTGTTTTGTTTTTTCTTGCAGAAATCTGTTAGGTACCTTAAAGATCAAGTATATATACCAAAGTGTGCCAACCAAAATGCACAAGCTCTAACATGATGTTTGCCTGCTAATGACAGATCATTCACAGATGGGAGGTCAGGAACAAGGTGTGTGTCAGGCTTAGTGCAGGCCTGCTGGTGCATGTCCAGTGGTGAAAACACCAGTCTTTGTATGTGGAGCAAGCTGGGAGCTGGTGTATGCTCAGGTATTATTGCCCAGCTAACAAACAGTAACTCATTAAACCATGGTAGCTCTTTGTTGTGATCACTTGTTTGTGCCTAAGTGTAGTAATTGCTGTTCACGCACGTACCTGACGCTCTCATCCAGGTTCTTACATGCATCTCAGTGAGCACAGCACCTTTTCATTATTGTATTTTTCCCCAGGCTTTGCTAAATGTTATCTTTGTCTGTTCAGGTGTGCCATGTTGACTGTAATAAAGAGTTGATTGATCAGTGACAACAAAAAAGAAAGGTTGAAGTGACAACTTTGAAAATCATATTGTAGCTAAATATGAGATATGAGGACATGTAGACAGTTTACCTCACATATCTTATTTTCAACCTCTCTATTTTAATGTTTTCCACTATGGATAATGGCACTGAATAACATAGACTTTTTCATATCCTAAAAAAGCCACAGAAACCCATCATGGATAAGTTGCTCTCTTGGGTTGTTTTCTTTTTGTCCATTTGGTTGTTGGTTGGTTGGTTGTTTTTGTGGGTTGGGGTTTTTTTGGGGGGGGTGGGGAGGGTGTTGTTTTGTTTTGTTTTTTTCATCTGGGATCTTTCTGGCAGATATACAAATTGGAAAGAAGCAAGGGTGGGGGGGAAAGAGTATTGTCATAGTCAGAAGTACGAGTACTGTCTACAACCACAAGAAAAATGTTTTCTTCCCCTCCAAACAAATACACACACACACACCCCTCTCCTAAAAGGAGTTTTAGGCCTGTTCTCTACATTACAAAGAAAGTTCTTTCCTCACCTCTGAACTCACCACTCCCTGATTTACTTCACTGAAATATGGAATATCTGTTTTTTCATCATGGAAGCTTCTATGTACAGAGGTTACAGTAAAATCAATAATAATAATTTTTAAAAAAACCAAGCAGATGAATGCTAGCAACCCATTACAACACTATTTTGCTTCCAGTATTTGTATAGAAAAAAAATCTTTAAAATGGGGCTACAAATTGTGATATGGAATGTAATTTTTGGAAATACACTGTGTATTGTGTAAAGCTCAGTTATGCAAGGGGTGGTTAATTCTGAGAAAATCAAAGTTGGTATTGTTTTCCGCTAGAACAACTAGAGTGGCACAAAAAAATTCACCAAGAATTTGTAGCAGTCTGAGTGAGAAAATGTAAGTAACTGGACATCTTCTCATTTTGCTGTCTTGATTCCCTGCTCTGATGAATTACATTGTTCAGGATATGTAGTCTAGAAGTGTTCAGATTTTCTGGTGTTCTGCAGGGGTGATGAGACACAAGAAAGTTAAAAGGCTATGCAAATGTGCTTGATATTAGAACTTCATTAACATTTGTTACCTCTCTTCAGCTTGGTACTGTACTGAATTTCATCTTAATGAATTTTAGTATGCTAAATATGTTATAGGTCTGATTTTAGTAATATAGCACAAACACATAGGAGAAGAAATCTTACTACCTCCTTGTACATCTTTCAACTGATATGTAGATGCTGTTTACCCAGGAATTTTTATACAGGAGCCCAACAGTAAAATAAAATAGAGATATTCTAACTGTGTGTGTGAGAGAGAGAGAGAGATTCATCCCAACAGCCTATTTCTGCAAATGCTATTAAATGGAATGAAACATCCAGATGTGGTCTCATGCATTTAGCTCATATACAAAGCATTCTGTTAGCCATATGATCCCACAAGAAAAAAATAAAACCCATCAAGAGACAGTAAAAAACTTGTTTAGTTTTAATTGCTGTAATAGCCCCTTCCATTCCTACTGCAATTTTTTTTTATTTTTTTTTATTTTTTTTAGTTTATGCCAGAATATGTTCTTGCTGAGGAAACACAACTTTGGGTGTAAAGTACAGTGAGCTTCTAATTGGGTGATCCCAAATAATGCAGAGTTAACTTGAGTCAGATCAAGTTTGACAAATATATTATCCGAACATTTACCTTCAGTTTTATGATACTATGAACACAAAAATTTTAAAATATGAAATGAAAAATATACTCTTACACTGTAAGGTCTCAGAGAATAATGCATGGTAACTGAAATCATGGTTTGGTCAGTGATCACTTTTGTCTTCACTAATGAAATATCCATCTTTGATTTGGTAGAAATAGTTGATGACTTACTATTAGTTAGGCGTGAAAGTTTGGCATGGGACAGCATTTCCCATTCTTCCCAAAGCCCTTCATGATTTAGATTTGAAATGCTTCTGGTCCACAAAGCATGTGCAAACATCTGTGAAAGCTCAAAAAATGTGACAATGTTAAAGACTGGAAGGAATAAAGAGGGGAAATGTGTATATGTTTACACACTTGACACTGGAAGTCAAGTGTAAAGTCATAGTTATGTTTTTAAAACCTGTACTACAGCAGACTTTTATTCCTGGTTTGAAGTGGCATAGCATAAATTTTTGTTCTTGAAGGCTACATTTAGAGAAAGAAAGCAACTTACAGTAACTAAAGACGATACCACAGTGATGAACACCTAAGGTAACTGAGCAGTATCGGCTACTGTATCTCTGTATTAATTTTTGATGATGTAGGAAAGTACTGTATTGAACTATACACTACCTATATATTCAGAAATTAATATATATCGTCCCCTGCAATGCTGTTATAGATGTATTGTAGTTAATCTGTAACGCAGAACATTGATATATTTTGTGTGCGTATATTGTGTATATATTGTGTTTGTATGTATGACAGAATTGTAGGGCATTGGGTCCTGTAATATCCCTTAACAGTTTTTCTCAAGTTTAACAATTTTTTTAATCAATTTTCTAAGCCCTTTCCGACCCCTCCCCCCCTGACCCCCTCCACTATCCTTTTTTGTTATCATTCCCCAAAAAGAAGGAAGAGTCAAAAATGAGATTATCCATCTCTTCTTTTGGAGAAATCACCTGAGTTCTGATGATGTCATAACCTGGCAAGTTTAGGATTGTGATAGTTGACATGATTAACAAAATGCTTGTCTTAGCACTAGCTGTGGCATGGAAGCAAATATCTCTGTGCTTGTCTGCAGTTCTTCACCAACAGAAAATTTTTGTTTACCTAGGCCCAATGTATTTTCGTTATGTAAGGTCCAATACGAATAATGCAGTAAATTATGAGAAGAAAGTTAATAATGAGAAGACAATTGTGCTTTTATGCAATTGTTGGAAAGATTTACATAGTCTTTAACTACCATTTCCATGAATCACTCGTGCATGAAGTTCTCACAGCCACTCCATGCCACTCCAGAAGGGTGTTTGAAATGAAGCTGTACTGTTTGTTCAGCTCTGGAAGGCATGGTTAAGAGTTTGTTACTTGACACAACTCATTTCTGCTTACTGATCTGCACCAGCTACTAGTATTAATAGTTAGAAAGGCAGTTAATAGTTGGCTAAATAATAAAGGAAAGCTTGAGTAATAAGACTTGCCAAAAAGTGCATTGGCTTAAGAAGGAAAAAGTAAACCACAAAAAGATGAAATCCTCCAGTATTCCTGTGTATACTGATGGAGGACGGACTTATTCACAGCAAGTACCTCCAGTCTCATGACAGTACTGTCATGTTGATATCAGGTATAATTTTGAGGAACAGAAATAAACCATTATGTAAGGATTAAGTGCTGCAGTACTGCTGGGCAGAATGGTATATTGTATTGTCAGTCAATCTTTTAGACACATTTCCCAAATATCAAGAAAGAGTAAAATATATTATATATTATGCAAGATAAAATTGTTGCTTTAATGTTAATTTCCCTATGCATTTAATATCCCATTAAACTTGCATTTACATTTTTATTGGTTTGGACATCATTATTTTTGTATGGTGTGGCACTGGTTTTTTAAATTGCAATTTTGTGCTTTCAAGCATAGCCATTTTCATTTGAAAGGGTTTTACTGAAAATGTGCTCAAGAGAGCCAACTGTTAGGCAATGCTTTCCAAAGGTTTTTCCCAAGACTTAATGGCCATCCCTCTCATTTAACCTGGAGTGAAAGAAGTACCTCTGATGAAAGTATAGATTTCTAAAGCAGAAAATATTATATAGGAAAACTAGCATTCTGTTTTGGTTTTGTTTTTTTCTCTTTAAAAATCATTGTGATTTAACTTGTACTAAAGTCACTTAAACTGTGTAGCTTTGCTAAGAAGGGATTGTTGCACATTTTAGGTGAGCATCTGGCACGCATGTAACTGTGCCATATGCAAACCCAGAGTCTTTAGAAGGTGAAAGGCCAGTGTAGTGGTAATTTTGCCCTCTTTGCACCAGATGTTAAAGCTCTGCAATGTCCCTGAGTGACCATTAGATCACAGACAGCTGGGATTGGAGGTTTATGTTTAATTTATTATCACACTATTAATCTATTTGACTGTCAGAACTCTCTCTTCCTCATCATTTCCAGGAGTCTTTATATTTTAAGGACAATTTAATTTCCCTTACGATGGATCCGTTTTATTTTAGGTCTATATTTACATAAATGAAGCCTGGTATCCATTTTTGGGGGAAGAGTATTAAGAGTGGCAATATATAAATCTAATGACTCATTAAGGCTTAAAACACATCTGAATTTATTTTATGCAGCATGCTATGGATTAAAACACATTTCCAGGATCACCTTTGTTTAAAAAAAACCCAAACCAAAAACAACCAAGCAAAAACATAAATGAAAAACCCAGTATGCCACTCCCTCCTCCACTGTAGATATTTTTTAATTTACAAGTATATTTAGATGTAGCTGGTATGTTTCTTGTATTCTTGGCTGGAGTTGGCTTGTTTAGCTTTGCAAACAAGGGAAAAGGAGAGGGAATGTTGGGGGAATGGAAGAGATGATGACAGTAATGAGGGAAAGAGGCTTGGCATTTGCTAATGGTAATTCTTGGAATATGTTAAGCTAACAGTGGAGAGAAATTGACAATACTGTTCTAATTTATTTTATCATCAAGATGTTTTCTTGCTTCAGTAGTTCATAGGAAATTTTAATAGTCTGCTGCCTTAAATACTGTGGTCTTGACTTACCTTTAAGGAAAAAAATCCATATATTTGATTGTTGTATTTCTTTCCCCCATCCCTGCCTACTATCAATTTGTATCATTGGGGAAAAATACCTTTTGTAATTAATATTTTGCTCCATCAAGTGAAACCTTTATCCAAATAGGATGCTCAGTACACTGCTAAAACTGATGGTAGTATCTGCAGGACTAAATTATTCTTTGCTGCTGTTCTGCCTTCTGATCCACCCCCCTGCTTCCTTCAGTCAGTGCAAACCTGCACACCAGCTATTGTAGGAATAGTGCTCATCCCAGGATGTCACACAGCACTTGAAACAGATCACGTTCTCAGTAAGTCTCACCCGCTCTTTTACCCATAAGAAATTCGTACCTTCAAATTCACTTAGTTGGCTTTGGATTCAGTGTGCATGTGCCCAGCTTGCTGCCTGTAAAGGTAGTTTTGAAAGCTTTTGTTGAAAAAGATCCAGTGCTCACATCTCTGGCAGACTTGTACTTTATCAGCTGAGAGGCTTGTGATGAGCAGCATAGAGTCTCATTGAAGCTAGTGGTGTTCCCCAGGGGTCAGCACTGTTCAACTTACTGTCCTGTTCAAAATATTCCCTGCTGACCTGGATGATGGGACAGAGTGTACCTGCAGCCGGTTTGCTGATGGTACAAAACTGAGAGGAGTGGCTGGTAACACAAAAAAGATATGCAGCCATTGAGCATGACCTGGATAGGTTGGGCAAAGGACAGCTGGGCAAAGAGGAACTTAATGGAATGCAACAGAGGCAAATGCAGGGCCCTGCACCTGGGGAAGAAGAACCTCGGACACTAATACAGGCTGGGGGCTGATCTTTTGGAAAGAAGCTCTGTGGTGCTCCTATTGGACAACAAGCTGTCCATGAGCCAGCAGCGTGCTCTTCTGGCCAAGAAGGCCAAAGGTGTCCTGGGACACAATAGGAAGAGCATTGCCAGCAGGTCGAGAGGGGTGATCACACCCCTCTATTCAGCCCAGAGGGCTGTGTCCAGTCCTGGAGAGGGTCCAGCAGAGGGCTACAAAGGTGATCAGGGAACTACAGCAACTCTCCTATGAGGGAAGGCTGAGAGAGCTGGAGCTGTTTAGCCTGGGGAAGAGATATCCAAGAGGGGCTTTCATAAGTGCAAACAAGTGTCTTAAAGGTGAGTGGCAAGAGGAAGGGGCCAGACTCTTCTCAGTGGTGCCCAGTGAAAAGGGACAACAGGGACAAACTTGAAACACAGGAGTTCCTTCTGAATATGAAAAAACCCATTTTTTTTTACTTTACAAGTGACAGAACACTGGAAGAGGATACCCGGAGATGTAGAGTTGTTTTCTCTGGAGATAGTCAAAACCCATCTGGATGGTCTCCTGTGCAACCTGATGTAGATGAATCTGCTTTAGCAGTACCATACTATGTTATCAGTTATTACCAGTACTATATTATCTTGAGAGGTCACTTCCAAGATCAACTATTTTCTGATTCTACTGTTAGAGCCTTAAGTGCTTGGACATGGCACTGTCAAGTGATACAGTGAAATTGGATGAATCTAAAACATTATCATTGAAATTTCAACAGGGACCAAAAGGAATGTGTGTGCATATATGTATAAAACCAAAATACAGCATGAGTTCTGTTATTATTTGAGTATAAAGTCATTACCAGTGCTTTTTAATGCTAATTTTTATTTACAGTTTATTAAACAAAACACATTAATCCTTCCTGCAAGTTTTTTCTATGAGTACTTGTAATAAATATCACATAAAAGTCTTTTTCTATTATGAAGCCTCATGTAGTCAGGTCACAGTATCTTAAAATAGTGAATTATTTAACTTTTAACATTTACAGCAATATTTTGAAACATTGGTGATTTTGTTATTCAAAATATATTGTTAACTTTTATAGTAAGTTGCACACATGGAATTGGATAAATGTTCTGTTTCTGCAAACAGAAATCAGAGATCAAGCAAAAAACTGCACAGACATATAATGACTCATATTTATTCACTGGGATAAAGATTCAAAGATTACCATGGCATTCTGAGTCTTTAATACCTAATAAACATTATGTTGTAATTACTTGCAAAATAATTTTAATGGTAATCACTTTCATGCAAGTGAGACTAAAATTTCCCTTAAATTAGCACTTGCAACTCAACTTGGCTCAGTGTTTAAATTGTAATTATTGTCTAACCTGTCTACAACCCCTGTAGTTTGTGTACTCCTTTGCAGACATACCAGAAAACAAGGTCTTTGCCCAGCGAATCTTAGGAAATGTTTGCTCTTATAACTGCATAGATTCCACTGAAAATAATGGAAATGTTCATGTTACACTAAGTGGAAGATTAATGTGGCTTACTTAAGTGATACTGCAATTTTGAATCCTGTTAAGAGTGTTAACTACTTGTGGTAAGGGGAAGGGTTAAACAAAAGTGGATTCATCCAGTGCTACGTTTTTCATGTCAGCATAAGAAGAAAGATGTTTATCCACTACAGGATATGATAAAAAGGAAATACTGTGAAACTGTAGTTTTAGGTGAGATATAACTGACCTCAATTTGCAAGAAAATAACATTGCAATAAAATAAACTGTTCTTCTTGCCTGTGGAAAGCACAACCAGCAGAGGCAGAGGTTTGTGCTGGGGTCAGAAACTGAACACGCTGCTCAAAGCTGGTGCTGTCACTACTGTGCCTGCATTGACCTAGCCATGGTCCAGACTTGGCAGAGCTCCGGGTGTGACTGGTTTGGCTCAGATCTCCAAGACTGAGGTAGCTGCAGGCTCCTCACCTACCTCTGGAGGTGAGGGCTGACAGCAGGGCTGTCCCTGCCAGGTTGAGGTGCTGTAGGATGAGGTGAGCAGACTACGTAGCAATAGGGAAAAGGAAAGAAGGGAGGATGAGGATCTTCTTGGGGACTCTGTTAGAAAGGTGTCTGCACCCTCTCTGCACAGAAGGGAGGCAGATGGACTCTAATTAGCTACAAATGGGGACTGCCATCAAAGCCAAGGCTGAGAGTTTGTGGCTTCCAGCAGCAAGAGGATGGCTCTGCCCCTGCAGATCAGCACCTGCATAATGGTTTTGATTCCCTGGTGATAAACAAGGGGCTGGGGGAAGCCCTCTGGTGAGTATCTGAATCTTGCATCCATCAGAAAAGGAAGTGCTAAGGGATCAAAGCGGAACACTCCCAGCTGCAAGGAGCTGCAAATCATCTGCTGACCTGACTTACTGTCCAGGGAAGCTTGCTGGTGGCTCAGAGCTGGGATGTCCTGGAGGTTGCCAAGACCAATCCAACCCTTGGTGGTTTCTCCTGCTTCACTTCCTTGTGGACATTGCAATACTGCTAGGGAGATCTGGAGGGTGTATCAATAGCAGCTCTTGTACACACCTTCAGAAAAAAAAAATAAAGGACAATCTGGGGAACTACAGACTTCAATCTCTGGGGAAATGTCCAAGTAGAAATTTTAGGTCCACGAAGGAGGTGGCTGCAAATAAATGGTGTTATCAAGGGTAAATCATGTCTGATCAATCTTTGATAATAACTGGATTTGCAGATAATGACAAAGAAATGCATATCACTTAGCTCAACTTTGGCAAATTTTTCCCAGCACCTTCCACACTGTTCCTGGGTCCAAATGAAGCTATTACAGTCTAAGAGAATGGAAAACTAAATGAGTAAAATACTTTTTGGATGGACTTAGATGGAAGGATTGGACCAGCAGGAACATTAAGAAGTTCAGCAATGACAAATGCTGTTTTGCACTTAGGAAGATAGAGCCCCTGGCAACAAAGCAAGCTGGGGAGCAGGTCTGCAGAAAAGAACCTGCTTCCTGATGACAGCAAGCTGAGCATGACAACCAACTGGCAGCAGAGGTGGTCAGTGGTGTCCTCAGCTGCCTTAAAAGCTGGTTGACTGAAAAGATGAAAGAATTAGGGGATATTCTTCCTCTACTCTATTAAGACTCATAAAGTAAGAAGCCTTTTTTCAGTGGACAGTAACAATAATGACACTAAAGAAGTTCCAAGATCACATTTCAGAAAAGAAATATGCAATGGATGGATTTTTTTCACTATTATTAATACACACAAAAAAGAACTAACATTGCATACTTGAGTATAACTGAGGTTACGTATCTGCTACGACACCTGCAACTTCTGAAGATGTAGTTATTTCTTCTAACAAAAATATTTTGCTTCTAATTTCCTGTTCTTTAATACAACCTGAGTATTGAGATTCTGGTTATATTTTAGAGCTTTCTATATAATGTAATTTTTAAGTAACCTCTATTTAAACTTGTGAAGCAAGAAGAAACAACAGGAGGTTCAAAGTTATGGTTTCAATAAGGTTAGTTGCTTGTTTTAATTCTTACTACAGAGGTAGTTAAATATTTCTTGTCCTTTCCTCCTGCTGAAGTTTTTCATACTCAAAAAAAAAAAAAAAAAGGGCTCTGGGTGTTATAGTAAGGAAGCTTTGTAACTGAGATTTTTTTTGTACTTGCTGCAGCATTTATTGTGATGTATAGAGGAGGGGAAAAAAGGACTGTAGTTTTATAAAGAAAATCCAGACTTTCAAATTCAAACACATGCAGCCTTTATAATGTAGAATGCATCAGTATTTTTAAAAAAATCAAAGTGGCCTTATTCTGTTATCATCTCTT
This sequence comes from Serilophus lunatus, assembly GCA_013399895.1. Taxonomy (NCBI): domain Eukaryota; kingdom Metazoa; phylum Chordata; class Aves; order Passeriformes; family Eurylaimidae; genus Serilophus; species Serilophus lunatus. The sequence goes on along the minus strand of VXBA01002400.1, from coordinate 628,178 downwards.
ACATTAACTTGGACGTAGGTAGTGATTAGCTCTGACTTCTGAAAAACATGTCTCAAAAATGCTTCTTTTTTCTTAAACTCTGAGCAATAAGTTTCCAATACTGTCCTTTTACAAGTGATGATGATCAAGTAGTCTTAACTTTTATAATCCTTGGGAATTAGTACTAAATTAACTATATTTGGATAGATGCAAGTTACTATTGCTGTGATATAGAATACATTTAAAACCATTTGTCTGCATATAGGACTTGTCCATGTGCTAATGAGATGTGCAGAGAGTGAGGTTTAAAAACTACAGCTCTTGTCTAAAATCTATGCTACTTACCAATAGTACAGACAAGCTTTCTGTGAGAGGCTTGAATTGTGTCTATTTAAACAAAATTCTGTATTTTTGACAACAGTACAAGTTCTTGGAAATGTCTTCTCTAGCCAGTGCATCTGTGGCTGTTTTGAATAAAACGACAGCTTTTAAGTCTCTGTTCATAGTGCTGAGCACTTCCAGCTTTCACTGCAACTATAGCCAGTCCCTGAAAATCATTGGGGGATTTAAGAAAGGGGAAAGTAGTATAATTTGGATGTGGAATAAATTTTAACAGCACAATTGCAGCAGGATTTTTTTTGAAACTATGTCTTTGAGACTTATTTTTTATTGGTACATATAGTTATAAAAGCTATTTATGGGAATAGGATTTTTGGTATAGAGTCCTAACTAATTCTGAGGAAATGTCTGTTATAATTGATCTCTCAATAAAAGGAAAAATCATATTTGTCTTTTAGCATCACCCCAAAAGTGTGATATGGAAAGAAAATAAATTATTACAATTTAGAAGAGGGGAAAAGCATTAAAACGGATGTAATTTCTCTTCTTTGTATCAATTATGCATTTCAAAAACTCAAGATTAAATGAAACTATTATAGGGAAAAGGCTTTTAATACATTCTAAAATAATTAAAACATGCTCAAAATACAGTAGTGCAGAAATAACCCTCAGAACTGTAAAGCTGATAATTTTTATTACTTTTGATGTTCAAAGCAAGCAAAGAACCAGCAATCCCCCTTCCCTCCAAAACTAACTCCCCCCCCCCAACAACAGACAACTGAAAAACCACACAACTTGTTTGTGCATCTTTCTGATGCTCGCAGATGACATGTGTGGTGCTCAGACATGACATGTGTGATTTTCCATTGTCATGTGTCTTCAATGTCAACGTATCTGCCACTATTTCCTACAAAAACACTTCCCCCTCCCCCTCCAATATATGACTTGCTGCTATAGATTTCAAGCCTTATTACATTTTAATTGACCAGCATGATACAGTGTGAAATTGTCCATAAAAGAGTTAAGGCTTCTCTTTTACCTTTTTCCTTTGCTTTCTGTAATCTGTCTTATTCTGAAGGCTAAGAAAAAATGCTGCATTGAGCCCTGCTGTCTCAGGAGAGTCAGGAGGAGCAAAGCACACCCATGCAGGATGATGAAAAAGGCTCAGCAACACCCGCAGCTGCCAAACAGATGAGCAGTTTTTAACGGAGCTGAATTACAATGAAATCTGGGCCCAGAACTAATCAGATCTAATTAAGACAGACACGTTATGGTCCAGTACTGTTGACAAGGTCAGGGTTCCTGTAGCTGTAAATGAGGCATGTTATAATTATGATCTAATTGAAAAGCTGGGAGTGATACAGAACCTGTGCACTGCTGGGTCTGAAAGAGAAGTTGCATTTCAGGTCCTGTTGTGTACCTTATTAGATTGTTAATGCTCAATTAGACAGCTGTGCATTTAAAGAAAAAAAGAGTGCGTGACAGTTGCACATGGTTCAAAGAAAAGCTATATGAATTTTCACTGTCTTGGTGGATTTGATTCATGGAGATTTGCCAAATACACAGAAATTAGATGTTTGTTTGATGTTAGCTTTGCTTCTCACAGCCTATCTTGATATACAGCAAGGCAAAGGGCTCATAGATTATTTTGTCATGAGGCAAAAATACTGTAGAGATTTTCCAAAGTGCAGTATATACATGCTTCATTCTGCAGTATGATATATGACATTTAGAGGCCATAATTTCTAGTTCTCATCTATCACTATCAAGCAATCAAAGTGCTGTAGAATGGCTTTTTCATTCTAGAGACTGTGGTGCCTTCACTTCTGTTCTAAGTGTGACGACACTAAACTATCATGCCTTACCAAGGATTGTGTCATGCAAAACTTGCACAGTTCCGATCTCCCTTTTTTCTGGTGCAGAATTTATGCGTTTGAATTCATTAATTTCTTATTATAGTGCTATTTCTGCAATGAAAAGCTTTGCTAGAAAACAGGAGTTCTCACTCTACCTTGAAGTCATTCACACACATACTAAGTGTATTGAAAATTGCTACTATTGTGGAGGGTTCTGCTTTGATCCAGTGTGCTCTTGCATGCAGCATGCATATGTATGAATGACTAAGAGAGATTCTGAGCCTAAATCTGCACTGCTTAGCCTGTGTTAGAGATGGAGATCTATGACTTTTTTTCCAATCTACAGGGAATTCTAACTTTTCAACATGGTTTTTTGTCTAGATTTTCAATACAGTTTTCAAAAACATTCTGAAATAGTTCTCTTATTCTGCTTTTTAGCCAAATTGAATTTGAAAAGCCTGTGGTGAGCTCTGTGAAGCTTTTTCACTCTGCAAAGCAACATGGCCATAACATTTTGATGGTGCTGGATTAGCCTTGGCAAACAAATGCCCACCGCTCTCTCCCTATTGTGAGCAGGACAGGGAGAACACAGGATGACGCAAGTCGTGTGTCAAGATAGACAGGAAGATGTTCTGCCAGATACCATTACAGGCAAAATAGCCTTGGCATAGCGAAAACAAATGTATTGAAAGTGAAAAGTAGAGGTCGTGAAACAAAGACAAAAGCTGAAAGAGATTCCCAGGCTCAGTATCGCTCCTTGGCTCCTGAATTCTCCAATGGGTTGTAGGGAGGGTACATAGAGACTTCTCCCATACTTCTTTCATCTCACACATTTCCTGTGCTCTGCTGTAGGCTTTCCACAGCCCCCAGTGAATCTGTGCTTTGGCACCATGGAGTGTTGTCTTCATTGACATTCTGTGTGTGTTACCTCTTCCTGATTTTCACACTGTACCTGGAGCCAGAGGTGAGGGGAATTGTTTGTCCTTCCTTACTCAGGCTTTCCCTGAGGCAGTGGCATTATTGCTGCGGGACTCAGCGATGCCCTGGGGTGGGTTGGCTGGAACAGGCTGTGTCCAGCATAGGGTGATCCCAGCCCTTTCTCACACAGCCCACCCAGCAGCAACCCCCCTACCCATATTAGCCCTGGGCAGCCACACCCAGTACACAGTTTAAAAAGAGACACAAAATGTTGTGACTTGATTTTGTAGTAGTAGCCAACTAAATGCTGAGGAATATAAACTTCACGTCAATTAACGACTGGTTTGCGGCACCATTTTTAGCTGGATGCTTTTTCTCAGGCTGATGGAAAGACAGGTTTCTTTGTGTGCATCCTACTTGTCTTCTGGCTTGTGCCTCCCTCAGGTAATCAGCAGAGTCAACTCAATGGCCAGCTAAGCGGCGGAACAGGAAAAACATTCACTACCTTAATGAAAGCTCTGTCTCCTCCTGTCTTCTGCGCATTTCAAGCTGGCCGGGTAAATCTCTGATCCGCTGCCAGAAGGCTCTCACTTCCCTACCTTCCTAGGGCTGCGCAGCAGGCTCGGCCCCTCGCTCAGGGGGGATTAGCCAACCTGGGACACAGCAAATAATCATGTTGAACCTCTCTGGTGCTGAATTAGCAATACCCGCAGCTTCCTGAGAGGGAGTAAAAGCAAGTCAAACCAAAACTCAAAAAAAAAAAAGCTCCCAGCTCGGAATTATGCATTGATCCCATATGTCTTGCTGGAGGTTTTGATTTGAATTTCAAAATATCGGGTGGCTGAGGAGATTAAGCGTGTGGCCAAACAAGAACAGCACAGCTATTTATAGGGCTGTCCGTCAGAGGCACAGCCATCCCCACCCATCCAGATAGCAGGAGCTGGAGCATGCTGGAAGCAGGAGAGTTGGGTTAGAAACAGCAGCTGTTTGGGTTCCGACAACAAGCCCTTTGCTGTGATTTTTGTGTTACAGGGTCAGTGCAGTTTGCCTCTGTCAGCTCCTCAGCAGCTCCAGGAGCCTGGCAAAGGCAACCCGAGCAAGGCTGAGCTGGCCAGCAGCAGGCAGCTGCGTGTGGCTTTTCCAGTGTCTCTGTCCAAGTGGGACCTATGGCCAGACCTGCAGGACATGTGCTTGCTTTGGTCTGCTTAACGCTCTGCCAGGTCTTTGTGCCAGTCCTGTGTGTGCTCTGTCCTCCTTTCATAATTTTTATGAACAATCGCAGTAAAGGGACTTCGAGCTGAGACTTTTTGAAGAAAGCCTAACTGCCTCCTTCAGCAAAAAGGATCCTTGATGCTCCACTTATATCCCTCTGGGAAACCCTTTGTGCTATGACTCAAGATACACTGGAAATAACACTATTTAGAAGAAAAGGGGCAGACTTACTGCTTGGTTGTTGCCAAACAATGTCAGTAACTTTTGTTCTTCTAAAAGGTCTCCAAGAATATGTTCTTTACCTCTCCTGTCACAAAACTGTAAATACCATACAGTGTAATTTTGAGATTTAACTGTTCCAAGAGTCTATGGAGAAGGGAAGAGGTAGTGATGAGAGTCAGTGCTCTGTAGGAAATGACGGCTTTTAATTGAGAACACTTATTTCTGTCAAAAAATGAGGACATCATAGCAAGCTATTTTTAGAATCAAAATTCCTTTTAAAAGAACAGTGAAAAATACACTGGCAAGATGTTTCTGTGTTCTATTTAAACAGTCTCTTGGAGATTTGTATAACAGCCTAACCGCTTGTTTTGCTTAGTACTTTTATAATATGTTTTTTTCAGAAAATATTTGACTTTGGAATTACAGAAATAAGTTGTTGCCTCCTTTGCAATTTTAAAAATATTCTAAATTTTTGTGCACAACAATATCAAAATTGTATTTCTAATGTGATTTAAAACTGTTTTCTCTAATTTATTTTTTACTGAACTTGGTATTCTAAAATTATAAGGCCGTCTGTGAATTGCCATAATTTTCTACCCCTCTCTATAAACATGGGACAGGTTAGGAAAGAGATTAGATAAACATAGAGGTTAAGATGATACTCTGATTCTCCAGGTGAATAGATTTTAAGAGATTTTAAAATTCATTCTAATTAATTTTGAGCTGCAGCCACTGGGGAATCTGGATTTCTGTATGAAGGCAGATGAGGTTTTGTAGGTCTTTCTGTTCATTTTGATATCCTATGTGAATCGAGTTTCATCTCACTTGGAAACAAGAAAAAAATGTTTTTAAGTGTTTGTGTGTGTCTGAATTTTTTCTTCTTTCTTTTTGTTTTTAATGGAAAATTCACATTAGTAACATATTTCTTGGTGTCTACACCTACACAGAGTAAGGCTGCTGCGAGACTGACCCTTCCTATGGACACCATGGCCTGGTCTATTTATCATCTATAGTAATTCCTAATTATTCGGAATGTATCATGTGTCAAGTGTTGGTAAACTTCCACATTATATTTTTTCCACATATGTTATCAATATTTCGTGTAGACTGGCAGAACCTAACATTTTTTCTTCTGCTTTTCTTCCCCTGGACTTTGTTTTGCCCCAGTAAATTACAGTGAGAAAAAAATACTTAATATGCATGAAGTACTTCTATGGGAGACTTCTGAATGTTGGTTCTCCACTTGCATGTTTCTGTTTTGAGAGGTTTAGGCTTTTGTTTTCTTTTTGTTTGTTTTTAAACTAGGACTCTGTTCAACTATTGGCTCTATCCCTAGTTTTTCTTGAGCATCTTCTCCACATTAAGGACCCTCTGCCAAAAGGAATAACTCTGAAAGCAAGACAGGGTGTGCAATATTTGGTGCTTGCTCTGTGGCTGTGGAGTGGCTACAAGACTAATGTGTGTTTGAAAGGGAAATGACTAAATAGCACTATATGTAAAAAACTGCCGATCAGCTGAGGAATATACTTCGTTTATAATTTCCCTCACAAGATAGTGCATGGAATGTTTTTAGATATACAAGGAAGATGTTGTTTAGTATTCTTAATCTGTAGGAAAAGTGTGTTGGTTTTGGTCAAAAATCAAGGCTCTGAGAAGCAAAAAGAACAGTGGGCAGATCCTACACATTTCATCTTGAAGTTTCTTTCATCAGGGCTTGGTTGCTGTGAAAATTATATTGTTGGTCTTTCAGCTCAGAGTCATGTTCCCCTCTCCCTGTATTTCTGTACTGCTTTTAGTTCCATCCAAGTAACCCTGTTTATTGAGATACAGTAAAAATAAGAGATCATTCTATTGGGAGTAACTGGATTATAATTACATTATAAATGTCAGGAATTCAATGGCCACACTAAGATGATGGGTCAAGACGAAGATGGAATATTGATGTTATTTATAGACATGCATAGTTCTGTTTCTTTTGTCTCCAGAAAGCACTTATAAGTTGTGAAAAATAAGGGAAAAATTGTGGTTAGACATAGTTCTCCTTTGAAGTTTTATCAGCCTTGACGTGAAGATGAGTATAGATTTGCAAAATAAGAATGAAAAGAAATAAAAGAGAAGGGAGTTCCTGCCTTTCTTGAAGGAAAAGTGAGGTGCCGAATGCTGCTTCCATGTGTCTTCCCATGAGCTCAAGGAAGGTGCATCTTGGGAAAACATTTATTCTCCAAGCAAAGAGAGAAAAGAGGATAGTGTGTCATGCAGGTGTGTGTGGCACCACCATGGCCACCTGTCTCTTCTCAATGGATAAGACATCCCTTACACAAATGGGTCTGGTGTAACAACTATTGTGGTGTTTGTTATTATCTACTGCTAAGCAGGGTCTTATCTAAGATGAAGAAAACAAATTACTTGAAAATAATTTTAAAAATAATTTACCTTCTCAGTTCTAACCCCAGTCTTAACTACTTAAAGAATACAATACATATTTTCCCAAGATTTATTGGTAAAGCAAATAATAGTTAAAAAATCAGTCATATTCTTAGTAACTGACATTCCTTGTCACAGATGGAAAACTATTCAGTTTGAAGGCAAAAATGCTCAAGGTTCAACTACTTTTGAGTAATATTCTCTGGAAGCAAGCACAATGGAAAGCATATATACCTGTCAATTTATAATTAAACAATGCTTGAATAATCACTAATATCTGAATATGCATTTTTTAATTGTTTCATTGGTATTCTGATCTTATAATTCACCCTTAATATGTAATAAAAAAAGCAAACATACACTATTAACTTAATTTTTTAGGAACATTTTAGAAAATGTCCTGTAGAATATAAATGCTGAAAAAAATGAGCATTTTATACTGTTGCTGTGTAATGTTACCCAGATTAAATTGTCAGCATACTTGTTGTAGAAGAAGAAATCTTTACGGTCATTCAATTAATTTAGCCTGAATGTTTGGGCTGTGGTATTTTTGTTTGTTGGGATTTTGTGAGGTGGGTTTTTTTTCCTTTTCCGAGTTTGTGGTTGGTTCAGCACCTTAATTTTTGCAGAGATACCTTCCACTCTGTCAGCTTACAGCTCAGAAATCTGTAACCAGTTTCTGAACGTGGATGCCTTATGATGGCATTATCTGCTATGCACAGGGCTTGCTTTCTCTTATTCCTTTCATTTCACTTATCCCCTCCTCTGTTTATCTGCTCCAGTAGTTCAAGTAAAGCTAGAAAAACTACATGCTGATGATCTGCTTGACTTTCTCATAGTGCATCCAGCAACAGGATTTGTCTACATGAGTATGTATGTAATAGTATGAATCCGTTTGATGTGAAATAGATGGAGTTTGATATTTGTGTGTCTGAAGTTTAAGTCAACTTATGGCCTTAATATTTTAATGTCTCATTGATCTCTGCTCAAAAATAAGTCTCCTTCATCTGTATGCTCTGTGAAGCAACAAGTGCTGACAGAGTGCTGCAGTGTAACTGATTCTATTTTACATCATGCAGGAGTTGATGAAGCGATGGTATGTTTTGCATGAAATTTGCTTTTTGAGCATTGCTTCTGGAGAAAGCAAAACACTATGATGCAGGAAAACACTGTCAATGAGCAAATGCTTGGATTCCTGCTTCCTTGTTGAACAGCTCCAGCATAAACTACAATTGCTGTACCATCAGGTGATTTGCTGAAGGGAGAATCGTTATACCACTTACCAAAAAAAGTAGATAACTCTCAGCTTAACAGGTGATATATGTATAAAGTATCTCTCTTCTTTTGTTGCTGACTGGAATCCTTCATCAGTGACAGGATGCCACACGTAGTAGCCTTCCCTCAAAATCAGTGCTAACAAAAAGCTCTAAATGAAGCTTCCAGAGAGATTGCTCTCATGATTCTGTGATTCTGAGTTCCTGGGGAATTTTTATATGGATACAAGTAAAGGGACCATCTGTGCCTAGGAACAGCACTGTGCAACTGTGAGGTACTTCAACATTTATGTAGTTTAATTGATGCACCTAGGAAAAAAAAAAAAAAAAAAAAAGGAATGAGAAGAATTAGCAGTAATGGCTTAAGAATTATTTCTTTGAGAGTTTTCAAAATGTTGAAGGCAAAGCCCTTTCATATAGTTTTTTAGAGATTGGAAAGCTGACTTCCTGGAGTATGAAAGGTAATTTCAAGGAAACTAGAAAAGGTAGCATGTACTAATGAAACAGACCTTGTTTGCATGGGTCATGTTTGTCCATCCGACCCATCTCCTCTCTTTTCCTGGAAATTCTGAAGGAAAGTATGTAAATATTAAAGTAAGTTTACATATTATTATTATTTTCAAAAATAATACTGTACCCCATCTTGAGATAACCAAGTAGTTGTGTTGCGTCTTGCCATTCCTATGTTTTTGCAACAAAGTTCATCTCAAGAGCTGCAGAACGTGGAGGTGTTCAGTCAGTCTTTGGTGGGGCATTTTAAAATGTTATACTTTATCAGCACATTGTATGAAGAGACCACTGTTGATGCCTGCTTTTTGGCTTTAGCGGTCATTTCCTTATTAGCATTTATGCACCACAATAAAATTGTCATCAAAAGTTTAGACATAAAAGCTAAGAACTTTTTGTGGAGTCCCTTAACTAAATAATCTGCAATTTTCTTGAATGTATCAATGTAGGTTTCATCTGTATATCTTGGGCCTCTTCAAATATGAAGGTGAAAAATGAAATGAAATTTTAACAGCAGCAAACCTTCAGGAGGGGGAGGCATTTTTTCCTTGACATGTAAAACTCAAAAGGAAATGACTAGAGAGAGTCTGTTAGTGCTCTGCCCTTTGAAATTCCTCTACCTTTTGCTTCTTTGCAGTTGCAGAGATATTAACTGTTCCTTTTTCCTCCCCAATCCCCTTTTACAAACCTAGCAAAAGTCTTCATGTCATGAAGGTCCTTAAAAATAAACATAATTTCATGTTAAGTAACCTTGCCTGTCCTCTGCTACCTCATGTAATTCAAGCATCAGGAACCTCAGAGTCAATTAAGGCTGTCTGTGCTCATCAGGTAAAACTTCAAGACTTTTTGCAAGAGATGTTTTTGGTAGTCCTTCAGAACTAAAAAATCCTGAATGATAAAAGGACATCACATGTAAAAATCACCATTGTTGCCTATGAATGCCTGAGCTACTGGTACTGCTGCTATATGATCCAGTCATATTTTGGTCTCAGACACAACTAGTTACTCCTTTGCTTATACTGGTTTTTGCGACTACACTAAATATTTGGAGGGATTATTCTCCTCATCTGCAGGAAACTATGAAATCCCCAAGGAGGCATTTCCAAATGCCTTAGCTTTGGTCTTATGAACATAAGCTTTGATCCATAGACAGTGTAATGTTGTGTGGAGTCTCCCATGAGAGTCCAGTATGTTACAAAAGCAGATTTCAAAATGTTTGACCTGTCAGACTTGAGCAATCAGGACTAGATAAACTGTAATGGCTTCTAGTTTCTGGACAATATGCACTCAGAAGTGTTTCCTATGCCTTGTCTTTTTATATGTAAACTTCATTTCTACTTAACTCCCTCATGCCTGATGATATTATAGTATTTCTTCTTTAACCTAAACCAACTCAATAACTGTTGCAAGTTAATTATTCAAATAATGGCAAGATCGGGACAGATAACCTCTTCCTTTGAATAGCTGTATATACTCAAAGCTCCATTTTTATGATGACCATTAGACTGTCTATGTTTCTGTGTAGCAATGTGGCAAATAGATCAGTGTGTCCTGAAATAGATTATTTAATACTTTTTTTCATTACTGAGAGAACTGGTACTTTATTTACAAGTGGTGTTCATTTTTCATGTCACTGTTCCCACGGGAATTAACATAAATCAGATGAGCTCAAATGTTCTAATTTCAGTGTGGGACCAGCAGCTGTTTCCCAGAAGTTCAGACATGCAGGACTCAGTAAGTCACCAGTCAGACAGGCAAAGTCAGCTATATCCAGTTTCATGCCATGATATATCCATGCTACATATGCCCGTTAGAGATTATGATAACAAAAGGATTGTGTAGGGCTTCCAAGAAATTATGAGTTTAAGTAAACAGTTATGTAATTGTCCCTCTTGCACTCTGTAAATCACAGTGACATAAAAACACAATCTGTGAGTGCCTAGGGCTTTGGAGGTATGCAGTAGTGAACTGGTGTAAACATGGGGCACTGGGCAGCAGCAAGAGTCAAACCTACTTTTTGAGTTTTCAGTCTATGCTATCTAAAAGATTATTAGAGCAGCTGGAAAGAGGTAAACAGCTACAGCTCTATTCTGCTCTGTGATCAGACTGCTCTTGTGGCATACTCCATGGAAAGGAGAAAAGCTTTCTACAAGGGTGTCTTGGGAAGGATGTGTAGGCACTTCTTCATCCCTTCTGGGGGCAGATTTTCCTGGGCAGCCTTTCCTTGCATTAGCTCTGATTTACTGGCCAGCAGAAAGAAAGCAAAGACAAAGCAAGGACCTTTATTATCCATTTTACTGATTAAAGATATTGAGGTGATTTGTTTGATTGTTTGCTGTTTGTTGTGTGGGTGTGTTCTGATTTGTGGAAAACTGTGGAGAACAGTAAGTAAAAATGGATAGTAGTGTCTTGAGTTGAACTTCTCAATTTAAGACTCAGTGCCCAGACCCGGGGTAGAAATCTTCTTAAGAATTCTGTAAGATTTTGTCTCTGATACAGGATTATTTAGGATTTCTCTCCACCTTAGTGTTACGTGTATAAGAACAGAGAAAGAATAGGGGAAAGAGAGTGGTAATCATCTGTCTTCCAGTTTCACCATCACTACATACAGCTACATATTACGTCCATACTACAGTCCTAGTTTCACTTGTGATAAAGTGTATTCATGATAGTATTTGTCAAAAATGTGCCGCAACTACCTCCTATAACGTAAGCTTCATTTGGTCTCAAATTTTGATATTTTTAAGATATCCTTAATTAACAAAATTTACAAAAATTCAGTATTAGCTTAATGTGATGCAGACACTTGCTTTGCACAAAGAATTTTTTTTAAAACCCTCTCCTCAGTTGTCTGTTGAGATCATTTTGGTATATTTATACACTGTTTCAGAAAGCTTTAATATAACGTGGCCATTGATTTCTGGGTTGTTTTTATTTTGTTTCATTGGAGACTTCCATTTACATCAGTGAGATCTCTGTTCTTGGATACAGAATGTTTTGTGGTGATTTGTTAGTGAAAGGCACTTCCAGCTTGAAAGTGGCCATCAAATGGTGCCACTCCATTGAAGGGCCAACATTGTGGTTCTTATTTTATCATTGTGTGGGTGTGTTGCTTGGGTTCTTATGTTATTGTAGTTGCTTGTTGGTTTGTTTTGTTCTATTTTTTGCTTGTTTATTTGTTTTTGGTTTAAGACCTGCATCTTGAATTTTGCAATGTGCATAAATGATGAATTTAGGTGTCTGATGACCTGATCCTTGCTGGCATCCCAGTTATTGGCATTTTTTTTCTGTAAGTAGAAGTTTAACTTAAAGGAAGAAAAATAATTTGCAGACCCTAACTCATTACATCAATACTAATTGGAAGATTTACTGCATTAGACCTGAAGGTTCCATTTGACTATTTTATTAATATGACTGGTCTTCTACATAAAGAAAGCATTATCTTACCTTAATTTATTGAATATTTTTCAACAATCTGGCTACAGAGGACCTATCTCCTTGAAGTGTATGTTTGCGAAATCATCTCTGTTTTTCTTTTTTTCCTACTCTCTTATTTCACTTTTTTCCTATTCCAAAAGAAAATTAGGCAGGATGAGATTTGATTAATGCAGGAATAAGGAGGTTAGGCAGACTGCACTTCTGTTGACTTTTGACTTTAGCATAATAGAGATATATTGAGGTATTTTAAAATGGCAGATTGAGTCTGAAGATTAATTTCCTTATACTGTTGCTTAAATCTCTTCTCCTTGTCACAGAGAACTAGCATAAAATATCTAGAAAACAATTTTGAATTATTCATTCATGGAAAGTGGAAATTTAAGTCACTATTTTCATATGGGTATAGAAATATGATTTAAAGCATATGCTGGGCTGATGAAGGATAATTATTATATTGCAAAAAAATTGCAGTAAGTGTCATGCTCAAAATGGAAGAAAATATTTATATTTCAGACCTACATTATATTGCTAATCAGTTTAAATAAACAGAACTATAGATAAATTCATGCAAAAACAGATAATTTAGTCATGTCTTTTTCCTTAATACTTTTAAATGGTTACAAATTATATTTAACAGGTAGTAGTACTGCCATTATGAAAGTATAAAGATGATGTAGTTACAGAAAAAGGAGTCTTTCAGTGCGTAGTAATGTGACCTTCTCCAGCTTTGTCAGGTAAACCTGACTTGCACTACTGGAAAAGACATCATACAATTGAAACATGATCAGATACAGGATGTGGTCAGGTAGAATCTGAAACCTGCCTGAACTGTTTGGGACTAGTAATTGCAAGATTCAGTGATCTGTCTCAAATGCTATATTTGTGTCAACAGGAAGGCCAAGCAGGATAGAAAGTGTACTCTTGTTTCCTCTGCATTTGTTTTCATTGTCGTGGGGGCAGGGGCAGAGTGGGCAGCCTTTTCTGAGTATTCTTTTATTAATTAAAATAAATTTAAAAATATGCATATCAAATTAGGAGAAGGATCTAGTTATTCCTTCTGAATTGCATCTGCATAACTCGTTCTGAGTGGTCCATGGGAACACAACAGGCTGTTCTCACCACATTTAGTCTGATCAATGATATAAAAAATACCAAGTATCAGTACTCCTTTCCATTACATACTCATGAGTGGTACAGCAATAACTGGTCGAATATTTATGGTATGTTCAGCAGCTATGTTCCTGCTTGAAAGAGAAAATGAGAAACTTCTGAAAAAAAATGAAATAAAGAACTGGTTTTAGTGCTGATATGCACTAAAAGTGCAAATGTTAATATACTTGCAACACCAACTCATGCAGAAGGTTGAAGGTCAGGCTCAGAGGGCAGCTGTGAACTTCTAAGGGAGCCAGTTCAATAAACCAAACCACAGTGCTGGGGGGCAGGGGAGATTTATTGTCAGACCAGGGGATTCTGCATCTGCTCTCTTTGGTTTCATATGGATCCAAATTCAGAGTTTTGGATTGCTTGTCAGCATGTGACTTACACTACTGAGGCACAATTCCCACCCAAGCTTGCTTCATTCTGTCTTCTGTAGGTAGATTATATTTTGTAAGGCACAGGCACAGCAAGCATTGTAGGACCGTGATTTTATCAGGCACAATAGTGTGTGTGTAACAGAAAGGCTGATTTCTGTGCTAAATTGCTGATAGTATGTTCAGGAATGACTCCTGTAGCTGTAGCTGACACTGGGTTGAGGGAAGGAAGGTAATGCCACTAAGGAGCTTCATGCATGTGTTGTCCATCTGCTCCTGAGGAAAAAAAGGGATACCTGCTTCTCTCTTCTCTTACTAGAAATAGCCTGTAAATAGTAAGCAACTGAATACCTTTTAATTTTGGGCTCCTGGCATTTAATAGATTCCTTGTTGCTAGTTATCAATGTACGTACCTTTTAATTAAAAAAATTTCCTAGAATAATAGGTGCATATAATTTCTAAGCATAATGCTAGGTAAAAAGTAACATTTTTATTGAACTGTAGTTGTAGAAATTTCTGTATGTTTTAAAAGTAATTTTAAACAGAAAGAGAACTGCTTTCAGACTGCACTATAGATAATCATAATTCATTAATTCCTATAATACAGGTTTATTAGCAAAATTAGGCCTGGTGTTTAAAAAAACAAAGCACTTATTTCTCTTGTAGCCACTCAAAATAAAAAGATTTTTTTTTTTAATAGAGTTCATTTCAATGGCACTGGTCAACTGAAGCTTTGTAACTGAAGCAGAAGTTACTACAGTTGAGCACATCTGATACTTGAAAATATGCTTTGAATTAACTTGCCCTGTTTTTTACTGGGGGCTTTTGCTTCTTTTTCTTTTCAAAGGCACAGTGCTGCTTGAAGATTGCTAAAATTTCTTGGGAATGTGCTCTAAGGATTTTTTATATTTTTTTTAAGCATTCCCAGAAGATTGTTTTAAAGATATTTCCCTCCAGGGTTAGCAGGTGTGAGGATGAAATATCCATGCCTTTCTGCAATATCAGGTTTAGAATTTCTTAAGGGACTGAGACTACAACCAAGATGGTTAACAGTTTGCTAAACCCTTTAAAGCCTGGAAGTTAATGGGGAAAATGGAGGAGCACTTGTATGACATGAAGCCCATTCAGCCTTCAGCTTCTTTTTCTAATTTTAAGCTCTGGGAAAGCTTGATTCACAGCATGTTGGGCAGACTCCATGTTTGGGAAAGACTGTTTAGTGAAGTGGTGAGATATTTCTCTTCAGCCACTGTTCCTTCACTGAACTGTGTTTCTGTAAATCCAGTCCAGGTCTGTCCTGTCCTGCTATTGTTGCGATGGCATTTGATCACTTGGTTGCAAGGACAGCACCACACATGGAGTTCCACCAGCCCCTAGGGGCTCACCTTCTGCTATATGAGGTGTTGCAACTGTTATTGCATTATATCCTTTAATGCATATCAGCAGTTCTTGTGCAATAGGTTTTTGCTCCAACAGGCAGCTGAAAATAGTATAGTTGCTTTCTGAGCCTGGTGCAAGTGAAATAAAAACATGACAATACATGTTTGACCTAATGCTACCTTGTAAGGTAAACCTCTTTCTTGTTTTAACTCTTCTCACTATCATAAAAATGACTGCAACATCCAAAGGTGCACAACAATCTGGATTCAGATATGTAGGTATTACAAGGTCCATTTGTGTACTATAACGAATTCTTACAATGATGGGATTACCTGACTTGAGCACAGCTGTGTTATGGAAAGTTCAATAATTTAGAGGAAAACTCTGCAAATTATATTTATCTATTTATTTATACCAAATATTTCAAGTGATTATTGGGGGGCCATTCCATAAAAAACAACATTCTGCTTTTATTTTTCAGAAAGAGTGGCTTTCTCTAATACTTCCAAATACACTATTATGAAATGTGCATGGTTTTCAGAGAGCTGGCTAATGATTGTATTAATCTTCTCAGTACATAAACTTCTTTATTCACTTCTGGTATCTGGGAGATGACAGTGTGGCCAGCTGGCACTACATGTGGGGATAGTTTCTGTGATTTGGACACCTGTCAGCAAGAAACTGAAAACCGCATGGAACACAAAACAGCTGCCATGTGTAATGATTTAATATTAACATACAACAAGGAGCAAGGCAAGTTTCTCATTTTGTATTGCACTCCTAATAAATGATGTAGGTGAACCACTTGTGATCTCCTCCAGCATTTGATATAAACTGTCAACTGTTTAATAAATAAAATTAAGACTACTTTATGGACTCATTGTTATATTTTAAACTTCTTTTACTGTCTGGCGTTCTACAGAAGGTAGTTCATCCCTAGTCCTGCATACTTGAAATCAACTGCCTGTTTTCCAGGATATGCTGTAGTGTGTCTGTGTGTGTCAGATTGGAACTGAGCCAGTGTCTTATCCATCAGCATTAAGAGCAGGACAGGGAGCTATTCTGTTTGTGTGTGTATCCATAGACCAGAATGTTACTGCACAGTATTTTAGATCTACTTGTTTTTAGACAACTCTACTGCAAATGTTCTGAGAGTAAGTAAAACAAGTATTTCTAGTTGGACACTAAATCTTTACTACCCTTCCTTGCTTGCACTGATTTCATACAAAATGCCATGCATTTTCCAAATCTTAGGCTGTATTGTGGAAGAAGCTGTTGCTGCTTTTTCTGCTGGTTTATCAATTTTTAGACACAGAATTTTTCATATATCATTGGAAGATGGAAGTGGAAAACAGTATATTATGCTCAGAAATGCACTATTACATGACAGTCATTGAAATTAAATTTTCTATCAAAATTAAGAAATATTATCATCTCACAAGAGATTTTTCTGGGTGTAGTAGAGCATCTTATGGGCTATGTTTCTTAAATTTTCTATACAGCAGGAAGTGCTTTGCAAAATTCTGGGAAAGAAATTATATTAGTTGTTCACACAGACATGGCTCTTGCTTCCCTTGCTGCTTTTCTAGTAAATTTTTGGCTGCTTCCTTGAGGATTAAGTCAAGGGTGGAGCATGACAAGCTAGTTCACATCTCATTTTAAAGCTAGCTGCAACAGTTTTTCTTTGGGAACATTCCAAAATACATCCATTTGTACAGGTTAACATGGATGATTTAGTGGTTAGGGAGGGTCGTGCTTTATTTTGCTTTCTGTTTAATTTAATTTCTGGTTTTATAATTTATAGTGAAGAAATCCAAGAGGTCTGGTTAAAACTCTTTTATTTTCTTCTGTGCAAATATTGACTAAAACAATTTCAATGATAAATCTAGGATTTAGACTTGACAGAGTAAGATGTGTGTTTCTAATCCCATCAAAAAGGCAAATTGAAAGAATAAGAGAGGAAAGCAACAATTTCATATAAACTTGGAACTAGACCAGTTCTGACCTTGCAGGAATGTGAAGGCCAGTGAATTGATGGTGTCTTTCACTGGTGCTTGTGCCATTTTCTGAAAATTTGGAAGATAACGTATATTCCAATAATCCACAAATATGTTTGTTCCATTTCTTTGGAGTGTGTGAGGTATTCCCACAGTATACATCCAACTACGTGTTCCACTGCTTTACTTTGTCAAGCACACCATGTAAAAAGCAGCTATGTGTTTATGGATTGTTAGCCTTCCTTCTGCCATTCAGTATCTGGAAACAAAGTGTAGGAACTATTCAGCACTGATTGTATTTATTTTTAATAAACTGCTTCAATGCAAAATGCTACAATGAAAAATTAGCTTTTAAAAGCCCTTGAGAGGTAACTTTCTCAACTTTTTGAGTCAATCCTGAAAGTAGAGTGTGGGCTGTTTATTTTGCTAAAATAATGTGGGCAATTTAAGTGGTTCTGTTGATAAACCATGCAGGCTGATTCATAAAGAAAGTTTCTACTTGTCTGGTTTTAGGATTTTAGCTTGTATTCCCAGGCATGGCTCCTTTGGGAAGGGGAAATGTTGACTCCTCGGTGATGTCATTTTTCACATTGAAGGGTTACGCATTTTGAGGACGATAATGAATGTGCCCAAAGTGACAGAGCTGACATCTAGAAATCTGGAAGTGTTTTTGAATAGGCTATTCACAGCATACAGCTAGGTTTTCATTTGAATCTGTAATGTGTTAGTTTTAGACTGAGTCAGTTCTAATTCATTTTTATACAGATTATACCTTCCTAAGCTTAATTACTATTCTTTTCCTAATATGTCCCTGAAGAGCAGCTATTTTTCTGCAATTACTTCAGATGAAAAGGGGAATAAAATTCAGTGACAGTAAACTATGCTCCTCAACTGTATATATTCATTTTGGGGATCTGTTTTTTGCTGGTTTTCATTTTTCTCTGCTGAATGAGACAGGTCCTATATTATTATGGATATAACAATCAAGCTCTTAATAGCCATAGAATCAAATTCTTTCCTGTTAATATATTAGCAACATAATAAGTAGATGGATGCTATTGAATTAAACTTTTCAGGTTTGGTTTTTGGGTTTTTTTGTTGCAATAGGCTTAAGATACTTTTCAAATACCAAACATTAAATAGTGTTTTTTGATGTAGATGCAGTCACTGTTTGTATCGCCTAAGGTGTCTCTTTTCTTTTTGAACAATCTGGAATAGAATTATTAGGTGAAAGTATTAATGGTGCATTCATTAAAACAATATCTTCAATTAATGTGGGGTATCTGTGTGGAATGTACATCTGGAATTTAATTAGTAAATTAAATTGGGGATATACTGCATGACTACAGATTTTAACCCAAATATTTATGTTATACTATCCAACCTCCCAAGGCAATACCAAAGTATAAGATTTGAGCTCCTGACCACAGGTGATGAGAAAGCTGATGAACTTCCAGCAAAAATGGGCTTAATGTTGAAGTTGGGTCAGTCAGACTTGAGGTACCAGTAGAACACAGATAATCCTTTAGGCTGTAAAAGTAAAACAGAAACCTTTGTTTTGTGTACATGTATAATTTCAAATAGCTGGAGCAGTGAAGTGATGCTCTAGTCAGACTCTAGGCTTGTTCTTTTTCCAGCCATAATTGACAGTAAGCAGTGTTTCTGACTGAGCTAAACCTCCTCCACAAGGTGGTGGGAGCAGGGAAGGGAGGTGCAAGAATAAAAGCATAATCAAAATGTACTGCACAAAATGTCTTGTTTCCTTCCAGTGCTTCAGTTTCTTTCTCCTGACATCAAGCTTCAAAACACCTGGGTCTGGATTTTTATTTCCTTGTGTCAAATAATAGTTTGTAGTATCCAAATCTATACTAGTCCCATAAGCAGAAAGGAGATGTAGTTATTTCAGTCTTTGCCTAGCAGGCTTTGATCAGTAGATTTTTTTGCCTTTCTTATGTTTTAATTAACTTGGAGTAGTGTCCTGAAAGGCACTTGAAGGTGGTGGTTAGAAGTTCTGTGAAGGTTCTATGTGTAATAGGAAAATTCTCAGATGGCAAAAATCATTTGGTACACTTTCCAGTTTTCAAAGGACAGAACTTTTATTCAAAAATCTCTTCTGGAGCATGAGATGCCCAACTCTAATTTCCTGTAACATGGTTAACTAAACTGCATTGGTCTAGGTGATTCCTTAAATTATAGACATGCCTGAGGAAATACATCTAATCAGGAAATTCAGCATTTTTCAAAGTCTATACTTTTTTCTATTGTGAGTATATTATTAACCTAGAAACACTGAATAATTTATTTTAGAGTAAGATTAAGAGTCTCATGCCATGACACTTAGATTGGTAGGCACTCTGGAAAGCTTTAGTGATTGGTGGAGTCTTGAGTAGTTGAGTCTTGATAGAAACCAAAGTGCCAGAGTGTGGTGAGCCTGAGTGAGGGAACAGCACTCACTTCCCTTGCCCAGAGATGAGATTTGTCTTCTGGCGTCTAAAGGAGTGAGATCCAAGTCCAGGTTTGTAAGTGCTGAGTGTGTGTGTGTGCTAGATGAAAGAAAGAGATTGTAAGACACAGGTGTCTCCTCAGGGTTTTCAGATTGGTGCAGATTCAGAGGGGACAGAAAAAACAGTCACGAATGTGCAAAGATCATATTCTGTGTTCACCCCAAATCTGATCAGAGACATTTAAGGTAATGCTATATTCTTGTTTCTCAATGTTCCCACACAACGGGCAATGAAACAAAGCATTTTGTTTAGGTTTGGGATGATTCTGTTCCCTCATTCATTAATGTTTATCTAGGTTCTCACGTCCAATTTTTTAAGGCATGTATATTGCTTATGCTGAGGGTCCAAAGGTCAAAACTGTAAATATTGCAGTTGAGAAAGCCCAGCTGATTTCAGAATCAATGAGGTGGAGTTACTGCAAAGCGTGTTGGATGAGAATTGGTCATTCACTGATACTCTTCCTCACTGCTGTCTCCATGTGTGCTGCCTTACAGCCCCATTCACTTCTGAAAATCATCTACCTTAACTGCACTCTGACAATGCTCTCAAGATAACATTAGAATCAGAATGTTATGTGCTTTGCAATTTTCCATCTCATTTTCAATTTCTGCCTGAGACAACCCTACAGCATTATGTTTTTAAGGTGTTCAAGAGCTTAGCATGAAATAATTTGATGTGATTTAAATGCCAAAGTTCTTCATGTATTTTTAAAGATGCATCTTATGCTCACCAGAACAAAGTTGTGGTGTTAATGGCAGAATTTATGTCATCATGTCTTTGTGTTAATAGGACTTGAACTTTGTATTCTGTGGGGTGCAGCCCTTAACAGCCTGTGGCTACTGTATTTTAAAAACTCACAATGGAATAATTAAGCAGTAAAAAAGAATGCAGTTTGACACTATT
Organism: Serilophus lunatus; assembly: GCA_013399895.1. Lineage (NCBI taxonomy): Eukaryota > Metazoa > Chordata > Aves > Passeriformes > Eurylaimidae > Serilophus > Serilophus lunatus. The sequence continues at coordinate 607,696 of VXBA01002400.1, read as the reverse complement.
TACATTTGTATGAAGGCACTTATTTATTTAACTTCTGCTATTGTTTCATACAACCTGAATGTTGTACAAAACCACTGTTTTCACATATTAGAACCTAAGTATAATTTATTGAAGTAGACTTCCTCCTACTGTGACAGATGAATTCATGTGACATAAGCACCTTGAAAAGGAAAAAAAAAAAAAAGATGAAAACAGTTGTATGGTTAATAGGAATAAAAATCAATATATAATAAAGGAAGAGGTATGCAGCATAAAATGCATAATGTCAGCACAAATCAAGAAAGACACTGTAAACCTATGGATGGTTGTGGGATGTGGAATCAGCAATTCTCTGAAAGATAAGTAACTCAGACTGTGGTCATACAACTTCCAAGGCATTAAAAAGACATGATTACAAAGGACTATGTAAATCTGTGGCATTGTATTAATAAGCTCTAATATTACACAAATTATGCATGAGTCAGCAATAATTTCATATGTTAGTGACTTTAAGCTTAATTTTCATTTTGGGTTTTTTTTTTAGAAAAAATATTATTAGGTTAGAGGTGAATAAGGTTGCTGTTATCTGTCATCACAGGCAAGGGTTCTGACTTGCATATGCTGAAGGACTAAAACACATTACAGAAACATCATCAGCTGTATTTTCCATAGATGCTGGGCAGGTATGAGCCACCAGAGGTGTTACGACATTCGAGCTGGCATCAACTCAAAGCACAGGAATCCAACAGGATACAGTGCCTTAGCTGGTAGCTCAGAACAGTGTGGCCACCAGGCACCACAGATGGAGACTGAGACAGGAAACAGCAGAATGGCCCCTTTGGTCGAACCTCCTGGTTCAGTTTTGCCTATGGATAGGTTCACTTGAAAAAAATGCTTGGGTTTTCTCAGGTGCTGGGATTATGAGGGATGTGTAGACAGATCATTTCAGTGCACAGGCTGGATCTGATTTGATATTTTCACAGGAAGGGAGCTAGAGGTGAAGTTTAATATGGAAGTTAGCTTAACTGGAAAGCTTCCCCTTCCACAGATAAATCCATGTTTTAAGTAATGAAGTAAGAAACTCAGAATTCCATTCTGAAGGATAATGAATGCCTTCCACTCACTAGCTCTTACCTTTTTGAAGACGTCTCAGCTGTTTTCAACTGTATAGCTCAGGTTTCTTTTTCCTCTGCACTTTTTAGTACTTTTAATCCCAAACGACCTTCCAAATAACCCCCAGGTTATTTGAAGCTGTCTCTGCCAAAATAGCCATCACACCAAAGTTATACTGATTTAGAAAAGCACATCTAAAAAGAGAATAAATAATAAATTAGGGAGAAAAACTGTGAAACTGCTCTATATCGTGAAAATAACTGATGACCATACTGTGCAGATAGTCCTTGTGAAATGGTGTCTGCAGATGAACAGGGTTTCTGGAGACAAAGAAATATAACATGGTGTCCCCAACAAATGAAGGACACTGCAAGAACCTTAGCCCGTCAATAACATTTTTGTTTGTTGGTCAATGATCCTGCAAGTTGTGAAAAAATCCTTAAGAGGTTTTTTACATGCATTAGATGAAAATTAAAAAATACTTTCCATCTTTTTACAGTGTAGTCTCTCAGCTCTGTTATGGAAATCTTCATTTGATGAATATTGAATGTGGTTCTGTTATGATTAATAAAAATCTGTAAAGAAGGAGCCTCTATCCAAAAGTATAGGGAAAACAATCTTCTCTATTTAACTCCAGAAAGGAAATCTCTATTTAAAAATCAACTTCCAAACTTGAATTAATAATGCCTGTTGTTAAAAAAAACAAATAAAGAAAACAAACTATAATCACTTTATTGTAAACAATTATCAAAACCAAGACCCATTAAAAAGTTGTATCTGAAAGTAATGAACAGAAATTATTTCTGGAATGTGGAAAAAATCTGCATTTTTGTTTTTTTCATTTATCATTACCATTTATTTTTTTATTGCATGTTTATTGCACAACTAAAACATGCACTTTAAATTACACCTGAGTAATATTAGTGGGAGTAAGAGTTGATAAGTAAGTGATGCCTGAAAACGCACTCCACCTGGAACTTTGTCCTAAATTACTTCAGAAACACTACATGATTCATTCTTTCCTTCTCCTCTTTAGGACACATGACTTTTCCTTGCGGCTTGAGTTATGAGGGGGAGACAGTATCTTAAAGGTGTCTAGAAGCTGTTGTTCTGATGCAGTGTTGAGTTTGGAATTGTAATGGTGTTCTGTGCTGCTTTGGAGAAATGCATACATCCATTTTAACCTATTAAAAAAAGACGTTTTTTATACATGGATCATCTTTTCCTCATACTGTTTCTGAGATGCAAGGGGAGGTATCATGCATTTTAAGAAGCTTTCAGCGCTGTTTCCATTCAGCTTTTGGGGTATGATAAGCACAGCTAGTGGGACTAATCAGAGCTGTGTGCAGCTGAGAGGAAACCAGACGTATGTGCTGTGGGGGATAGAGGTAAGCCATGAAGACAAAGTCCCATTCCTCTCCCAACACTTGTCCAGTCCCTGAAGAATCAAGAAGGAAGCCACAGCTGTGGGTCAGGGTTCCGAATGTGGTTTATGGCAAGGCAAAGCAGCACTTTTAAAGGTGTGGTAAGAAGGAGATGTAAACTGTAGCCTATGAAAGTAATCTGCAGTGCACAGCAAGTTTGTGACCCTTCAACACCACGCTTTACATGTTCTCTGTGCAGTCCATCACCAAACACTCGGATAGAATTCTGTGTGACACACTCAGTGTATTTTCATTACATTCTCAGTTGTGATTTCATATTCTGGATCCTCATAACAGCAGTGTGCTCAAATAGAAAATACAATTTACAGGTGATTTTTCTGCCTGGAACTGAGTGATTTGCTTGGCTCTTGTCTTTTAGAGCACTTGGACAATTTGCTTTACAGTATAAACAATTTCCATTTTGCCTTTACAGACTAAGGGCCATAAGGGAAAGGAATGCACATTAATTAGAATTAGAAGGTGGGGGTTTTTTTAATGCCAGGACTCAGCAGTTAACAGTGAAGCATTTCAGTAGTTAAGAAGCCTAGCAGTTTCAGGAGCAAGCATGTCCTTAAAGGTGAAGGAGCTGGAGCTGGTGCAAGTCAATTCAAGAGATGTGGTAAAGGCATTTGTGACTAGAGGCTTGTAAAGAAAGAGTTTCTAAAAAAAACCCAACAAACTTATTACTTTGTTTGCTGATTTTGCAGGCATGAAATAAAATCTTCCTCTACAACTGCTGGATTTGCTTTAATTAATATACGTACAGGCCTTTTCTTACTGTGGTAATAGCTTGGCAAGTGGTAATTTTTTTTGATCAAAAGCATTTAAATAGAAATTCATCAACATTTTGACTAGCATTAATAATGTGAATTTTGGATTACTGAAATATAAAGGAAGATTGATATTGCAGTAATTGAAAAAATAGTATGCAAGCTGTAGAACTTGTTCTAACATTGGATGATAAGAGTCTGCTCTGCCCTGAAATTCTGAATATCATTAAGAAATGCTGAGAATGGAATTTCCAAAGTGCATTTGAAGTAATACAATATTTATGGTGATAAAGAATGTACCAGTGGCTTCCCACATAATCCCTTGAGGCTCGTTGGCTGCCTAATTAACATAGGTATAAATTAGATTTCAGTAATATTGGATAGCAATTTCATTTTTTTAGCAAAAATAAAAAGATTTTACCACAAGACAAGTAAGAAAATTTGGAAACTTGCCTCTTTTTTAATAATATATAAATGGGACGCTGTGTTATGTCAAAGAGGCAAAAATGGCAGCGGACTAAAGCCCCTCTTGTGTGTCTGATGTCTAAAAGCAGGAGACTGCTGACTGTGTGATAAAAAGCAATTGCTGCAGTCATTGACAAAGAGGTTTGAATATTTCACTGATTGATTGTTTGTCCCTGTGAATGTGTGGTATTCCATTAAAAAGCTTAATCATCAAAGTCAAAAGTCACTATATGGAATCTAACTTAAAATGTGGATTTACTGTTGAAGTTAATTGTGCAGTAAGATTTGTGTTTAGCCTCACATATGGGTTTAAAAATTCCTTTTAGGATTGGAATGAGAGGAACCAAACTATCAATATGTCAAGGCATTATGTATTGCCTTCTCATCTGCATGACCTGTTATCATGACACCATCATCCCACTGAACATGTTCATTCGTTGGTAGAGCAGGCACTAATTTTTAGAGGCAAAACTAGGATACTTTTGAAACGAAATACAGCTACCAACTATTGGCTATTTGAGCCTTTTGGCTTCTCTCCCCATATTACTGACAGTCATCTTCATTTCCCAGAAGAGAGATTCTGTCTCAGTTGAAATCAGTAGGCGCTACCTTAAGAATTGTCAGAAGCTCTCTTTCAATTCCTGAACATAAGGAAATGAAATCTTGAAAAGAAAATGTTTAGACTAAAAATTTAAGAATGGTTTCAGGTGTGAGGTCCAAGTCTACAAAACAGTTTCTCTGTGAGAAGCTTTTTGGGACACATGTCTACTGATTGAAATAATCTTGCAACATAACAGGTATTAAATGAGGTGGTACTTTGCAGTTCATTGAGCAAAATCTCAAATTTTCTGTGGTGTTTAAATTAACCATGTCTGTCTAGAAAGTTTTAAGTTGTTTTTACCTGGTGGATTCTGAGACAGATGCTCTTATAAACTCTAATGCTGCCTGATATTGCTGTGTGAATAAAAATGCGAGATTATATTTTAATTTTTCACTATAATAAGCAATTATTGACTCCCATGTCCTTGGCACAGTGTAAAGATTTATTAGCATCAGAAATTAATATTGATCAAAACTAGGATGGTGGGTCAATGAATATTAAATGAAGGTATTTTCATCTTCCCAAGGTTAAACTAAGATTTTGTTAATCCTGTCGTCAAGATTGTGCTTCTGGTTTCAGATATGCCAAAAATGTAATTGCAGATGCAGGACTTGAGCTAAATCTAGATGTGCTTTCATTTGAAACATGATCTTTCAACCAGTTTTAAGACAGATGGAAATGATTATTGAATTGATCCNTCACGTTTAAAAAAAAAAAAAAGGGAGGGGAAGGGAGAGAGACTAGAGCCTAATTGTGCATAAAAAGTTTGCCTTCACTGCTCTATCTATTATATAGATACTCTAGATATAAAATATATCTATTTCCTAGCTCTGACTGACATGATGACAGATGTCCTGGTGGTGGATTATCTAATCAACATTCATACATACATACTGGTTTTGTGTACCATGACTACACAGACCCTATTTAGTCTGCATCACCTTCGGGAGACATGGAAGTCTTTTGCTGAGCTGGGAAGCTGTAAAGTTGTCATTGCCTTCACAGATCATGGTTTCTCCTCTTCATCTGCTCTTTTTTTCTTTTCTGACTCTAGCCTATTTTCCTCAAATTATAACCAATACTGCTATCAATAATTGCCCCTGACCTAAATTCTTCATTTCATTGTAGATGAGCAAATCATCTTTATGAAAGGCAGAATTTATTTATTTATTCATTTTTAATGTAGATTAGTTTGAAATGAATGGTTTAAAATATTTGCTGATATACACAGTAGGATCTGTTTGGTTTGCTATTTTGAAGTGCTATTTGTTGTGCACTCTGGCAAATGTTTTCAAGACTTACCTCTTGCAGTGTCTTGCAACAGATTCTCTTCCTTTACTGAATTTTGTGACTGAAGAAGATATTACAGAAATTACTTGGACTGTAAGAACAAAGAAACTGAAATTTGCTGCTCAAAATGGTGATCCTGAATGAAAATTCAACTATGTGCTTAGATCTAAAAAATGTCTTATGTGTCTTTGGATTGTTATTTTTTGAACAAAGGACTATTATTATTGCTGCTTTCTAAAAATAAGCCCTTTCAGCCTCATGATTGACTACAAAGCCAGACAGTCAGTGATCTGCAGCCAGTCCATGGACCCATGATAGCCATTTAAATATTTCCTATCAAAACTATGGTGGAGGAAAAATAGAATTGTAAGGCTGGCCAAGAGACAATACTTCCAGAAGAGGGAATTGATCAGGGGACAGATATCCAAATCAGTGTGCTGGCAGTTAAAACATAGGGTTTGTCTCCCACTTATGCTGTCAATAGAAGGATGAGCAAGTTTTGTTTCTGTTATTGCTTTTCTGTGTCTGTTCCTCTTATATTTCTTTGTTTTGACTGCCTAGATTTAGAGATGGATCCTTCTCTTGTAGAGTCCTCAGTATCCAGAAAAGTATACTACAAACAAAGGATATTTATATCTGCATTTAGATGAGTATATGTTCATCAGAGCAGATTGCCTGTGTCTATCTGCTGAAAGCTGAGAGTTATAGATGTTTTCCAATGGATGATGAGTTAGGCTGCTGCCCTACCTACACTTTGCAGTAGGTGCTGGACACACATAAAGGATGACGATCAGAAGTCACCATGAAGTTTTCATGGTGGGAATGGGAAACAAAGTATTTGCAGTGGGCAAATAACAGAGAGTTACAGCGTATTTTATAAAATGAGCAACACCAGGTTCTGGTTTCCTTGGATACTGTAGTTCATATGAGGCCTGGGCAGATAAGTGCGGGATGAGAGGAAAGGAACATGAAGTGAAGGCTTTCCTTTGCCCCTCACTCCTCTTTTACTGCTCCTATTCCCCTCTTCCAGATTTTCAGTACCTGAAACAGCACCAGCCCAGTAAGAAGAGGTAAGGGTAAGAGAAGATTATGTCCAACGACCAGGAAGTTTATTGCATGGTTAAATTATAACATGGTTCTGTCTGGATCTGTGCCTGGACTGTGTCCTTGGAGAGATTAAAAAGGTCCCTGGCTCCACAAAGGTACTTTTCTGTGATCTTTTCTTTAGCATCCCCTGAAGTTAGAGGAGGGAGGAATAGACTTTCCCTGGCTGGCACTTCTTGCTTATTTATCCTGGTGCTCAGGAAACTACTGAAAAATCTAGGGACAATAAGCAATGCATTTATTCCGCTCCATTGCAGTCTAAGTCTGTTTGAACTTGTGTATTCCTACAAAGTGCAAAGGAATGATTTTTTTATTGTTATTCTTAATAGCCAAGGGTAATACCTTGTCCTGTGTGACAAGTAGAAAATAGGAAAGGTTTAAATAGCTGAGCTACCCTCCTATTCTTGGACTGATTTTTGAAGCAGTGTAATGACATGCTGTCACATGTACTAGGTTAATTTGAAACACAGTTTTGCCCTAGTAACACGCTGATTTAAGAGATGTATTTTGCTCAAAGTTATTAATTCAATGAGAATTCTCTATTTCAATGTCATGTCTAAAAATTAAAGTACCAAAACTGAGTGCAAACACATGGGTTTGAGATGACAGATTTGCCTTTAATGCTCAACTTTGTTCTGTCAAGAAAGTCCCTGATTTGTATTCATTTCCTGTTTCCTTTCTTCATTCTACATTTGGGTAAAAGCTTAAAAAGTCCCTTATTCTCACTGACTTTCTTATCTTAATTTCTCTTTGATCCTTTTTTTTAAGTTCTTTTTTCCATTTTAACCTTTTTGTAGCTGTGCATGTTGTTTAAAGCTGTTATTCTCTCCAAAAAATCCCTTCCTTTTCCTCAAGATAATTTTTGTCCTTGAATAAAACTTTCAAAGTAGCTCAAGTCTCACATTGAGAAGATATAATTACTTAGAAGTCTTTTCTCTTTGAGAATCATTGAAATAAATATTAAGCTAATCACTTCAAGTGATTTATGTTCCAAACTCACTTGTGTAATCTTGAAAATTTTGCCTTAATTTTTTCCAGTTGTATCTAGTTCTTTCCTCTCTCCCTTACAATTTTTTGTTTTTTACTACACAGTTTTCCACTTTCTTCTTGTCTGCTTGCTTCATTTGCCTCTCATGTTAATTTCTAGGTGTCTTTTCTATCTGTATCTTTTATTTTGTTTGTTGGTTTGTTGTTGTTTTCCTTTTTACCTACTGGCATATTCAGCCTTCCCTGACTTTCATCTGGTGTTTTCTTTCAAGTTGGTGCAAAAGCAAGGATAGTATCTTAACAAAACAAGGGAAGAAAACAACTTTATGTAGCAGCCAAATCTAGTGTTTTATTCAGCTCCCCATATTCTGTTCACAAGACACCCTCTTCCTATCCATCTTTCAGCTCATTTTCTTGAAATGCATGCTACAGAAATGTTTCTTTAGGGAGAATTTGTGAACCACAGCAAGGTAAGCTGACAGCCTCAGAAGAGAAAAATGTAAAACCTTCATTAAGCATGGCTACAAGGCAAAGATACTCTTTCATTTCTAGCAAATTCCCCAAGTACTTTCTTTCCTAAGTTATTCTTTCTACCAAACGGTATGAAATTATAAGTCTTTTTTTGCATTCACAGTAGCCTTCTACACTATTAATTACAGTCTGAGATTCTTAACCTTTTTGTTCTTTCTACAGATTCTACAGATTTTTCAACTGCTTTTACAACAGAAAACGGTATTAATAATTATGCAATGAAATCTGACACTCCTTAAAATTGTATCTATCTACAGAATTCATTGTATGGATATTTTCTGTGGAAAGAAAACTTTTTATCTATCTAAACCAAAACATCACAAGGTAGTAGTATAAATTTGGTTAGGAGATTATTCACACTAAATTTCCAAGTTCTTTTAACCCTCAAATTGGGAATTAAGTCTATGCATTTTTTTTTCTTCATATGACTATACAGTTATATTAATGAGTTATATGTTTCTATGAGATTGATTTCAGTTTACAAAAGTTACCTTTTAACTTTTTACAGATTTCTGGGTTCTACTTTGCCATTTACAATGGGCATACATAATTCATAGATTAGGCCAAGACAGTTTGTAGTTTTGCTATAAAAGTGGTAAAATTGATGCCACTCAGTTATGAATTGCGAGATGTTCTTGGGTGGAAGGTCTATGTTTGAAGAACATCCCAAGGGAGCCTTAAACATGAAAGTTTATGTGGATCTTACCAAAGATATGGTCCAGTGGCTGTTAGTCTCTGATCATTGGCTAAAGTAGTTGGCAAGTTGGATAAAGCAGGAACGAAGCTTCTTGGGAATTAACTAAAGGGCAAGGAGTTGTAAGGATCATTTTCTTTTACAGATTTATAGGACAGTTTCAGTTGGAAGGGACCTTTTAAAGATCATCTAGACCAAACCTCTACCTTTCTGTAAACCTTCTCATATTTGATATTTAGAGTATAATGAATAAATTGCTTAGTTTCTTCTACTGTAACACATCCTAGATATCAAGGCTGGTTTCAAGTTAACTGACAAGTTAAAGGTATGCTATGACAAGTCTTAAAATCAGGAACCTGGACAATTCTTTTATTCTGGTATTAGCAGCATAAGACATAAGCCAATGTTGAAAGCAGGCCTCCTTTTCATGTGGTTTTGGGGGACTTTTAAGCTGGTAAGGCAAACCACTTGTGTGGAAGAGGACTTTTTTGAGCTTCTTGGCCTGCTTTTCAGCATATGACTGCAAAAACAGGGACAACTTCCAGATCCTCTTTCAAGGATGTGGCTATAAAATTGTTCTGCCTTAATCCCAACTCATTTATTGAGGACTTGTTTAAAAAATATTCTCCTTTATTTCTATTTTAGTATTTTTTTTTAAATAATTGTGGACAGCAGTTAAGTAAAATATCCCTCCTTTTTTCTCCCAAATGTCTCTTGAACTAAAAACAAATTGTCAGAAGTTTCTTATGTAGATAAGTATATACATTTCAAATGCAAACTTACCCAGCATGATCAAAGATAAATGTAAGGTAATACATTTTTAACTGTAAAAAAAGGGTAAAATGCAGTACAAAATTGTGAAATCCTTGATTTCCTAAAATGAAATCCTGAAATCAAGATATATTTACCCATGGGAATTTTCTTCAAGAGTAAGCTGTTTTCCTAAAAGTCGTGCTTTAAACAAAATTGATTCCCTCCCTTTCCCTTCCTTCCTTCCTCCATCTTTCTCCCTTCACCTCCTACAAAAGAGAATACCTTAGTAGTAGCTCAGCACATAAAAATACCACTAAATCAAGGATCTCAGATGCTAATTAGAAACCCATCTCCAAATGGGAAAAAAAAAAGGACAATGTGGAACTGTATCAACAATGCCTCTGCAGCATTATCCCCTATGGTTTTAATAGGCATTGTGGCTATTCTGAACCAAAGAATATGGAAAATAGTTTATCTGTCAAACAGGTTTATTTCAAGTTCTACTTAAAATTCAGAGCTGCTTCTTAGATTTTACACATCACAGCAACTGCTCTATGAACTACTGTGTTTCTGTACATGTCACAGCCACAGTCCCAGGTTCTCCGAGTGCCTCAGCTGTTCAGTTGATACAAAGCACTAAAATTACAGTCAGTTTCTGTGGCTGCTGGGGAAAGTCATCACATATTGCCCTCCTCAGAGAAAGTATGTGCTTTGAAGCAGTGGTTCCTTTAACATCACAGTTTCCTCATTTCTTCTGTGCTGTGTTGATTGCTCTTGGACATTAACCTTTTTTTCTACCTTCCAGGCTGTTCAGAAAAATTATAGATTATATGAATAGAATATTATTAATTTAATTTTATTTAATTCCTGTTTGCAAAACATTTGTTTTGGAATAAAAGAAATAAATGTTTCTAGACATTCAGCTTTAAATTTTTGTGAAAATGAAGCTGACAGAAGCTTCCTTTCTCCTATTCTGTTTTTTTTTTTAGAGCATGGAATGCCATTGGCAATCAGTGATTCATTTAACTGTTATGAGTGATTTGAGGGAAAAATGTAGGGATTTGTTGTCATTTTTTGTTATTTGGTTTTGTTTATTTTATTTTTTTTTGTTGTTGTTGGTTGGATTTTTTTAAGGAAAGAAGCTGAAAACACAGTTCAGAAATCTTAAATTTCAGGATGCAGAATCACATTGACACTCTTCAAGGTTATTACGAACGTGCAGAGCTTTCATTCTGCAGCTATATCTGGCATAACAGTCTCTTGCCTGAATAATGAAAGTATAAACAATTTCAAACTGGGTCTCAGGAAAAGAATCATCTGCACCACACAGACCATTAGCAGTGGCATCTTAATAAACTAGTAGGAAAAAAAGAAAACTTCAAGTTTCCTGAGAGCATTTTCAGTTTGGGCATTGATTTGCATGGTCTCTTTACCCGGTGAATAAGTTCTTCTCTTTCAACTGCTCTCAGCTTCCTACTTCTTGTGAGCATTTTGACTGTTCTCTTGTTCCTGTATTGGGAGGTGTAATGAACTAAAAAGTTGCAGGAGTTTAGCTGTACTGTTTTTCATTATGATGTTGTATGATTTATGACTCCTTTTATTCATCTCTTTTGAAGATGAGCACAGAGTCTTCAACTTTAGCCCTACTTATTACTCAAAACTTGCTGGGCAGTTTTTAAGTTATAAGTTTTACCTTAATTTTCTCCATGCCTATCTGACAACTTGCCAGTTAAAACAGTCTCACTGTACTTAAAAGCTTAAACTACAGCTGAAAAACAAAATATACTGCAGAAGTGTCTTCCATTGTGACAACACATTCTAGACACATAAAATTTCTGGTATGAAATGTTGTTCCAGATCACAGAATCAGGTGCTATTGAGATTGTTGCATTATTACAGCAATAGGAGAACAAACTCATGTGTACCACGTTTTTATAGCTCAGTTGGATACTCAGCTGACTCTGCTGACTCCTGTGTGTGATGTCTCCAGAGATAAGTCAGCGGATGAAGGCAGAGTTTTTTATAAGGTGCACACTTCTTTTAATGACGGAAATGATTTAATCTAATTTCCTAGGAAGGGTTGAATCTGAAGACTTGTTACCTTAATAAAACAATTTACAAAAGACAATTTTGTTTAAAAGTGCAGTTTTACAGTTCTCTGTTTCTGGTGACTTAGTAAAATGTCAGGTTATTTTAATCTCTTCTAAAAAGAAAAGCTTTTGAAAGGGAAAAGGAGTCTGGATCTTTTTGTTGTTCTTGGTTTTTATAGTTATTATTCCAAGGACTTTTTCTTATGCATTATTTCTGTCTGGCTCTAGTAGAGTCTTAAGATCAAAATAGCATCATAATTGTTTACCCTTGGAAGAAAATTTGGGATTTTATTTTGTAGCTCTTGCTCAGGTAAAAGGATCTCATTGTGTAAAGATTTCCAGCAGGACAGCACGTTCCCAAATTCAATGTCTACTCCAGACTACTTATGTAGTGTTAAGAGAAGCTTATTCAATGGAAATAGCTTTCCAGTTAAAATTCAGTCTTTATGCCCCATTAGTGTTTGTACTCGCGTCTGGTGTACAAATTGTGCTCCTTTTTATCGATTTTGTGCTTCTACCTTTTACTTGATGAGCATGTTATCAGGCTTACAGAAGATCCAGGGTGGCTTTTGAGCATTGTAGTACAAAGAACTGAAAGGTCTTACTTTCCTTCCTTCTGGAATTCAGTGTTGAAACTGATGCATTCAAGTACAGTTGTTGAAAACTTTCTGTTGTGAGCAGAACTTGAAAAGAAAGCAATACCACAGCGAGTCACTTGTTCTTTTATTGCTTCTCCCCGTGCAACCTGCTTTTAGCTGTTTATTTTATGCTGATTAAACAGACTTCTTTCATTAACTGCACTTCCTTAGATACTGTTTCTTCTGCAAACAAGGTAAGTGCCAAAAATAGTTATCTTTTGAGCTTTGTTCAACCTGAACTTTTGCTAAGCCATTCCCATGCACTCTGTAAATAGTAAATATAATGTGATTCCATTCATCTAATCATTCTAGCACAGAAAGATATTTAACCAAGTCAAAAGCACATTTGATAATACATCCCAGAGTAAGCAGGTTGATGCAAGAAAGAAAAGTAAAAAGTACTAGCTTATAAAAAAAAGTATTATTTTCAAGCCACTTCTTTTTCTATTCATTCTTTGCACTCTTTCCTAAGTTCAGAAAATACTTCTAGGTTGGTTTAGGGCTGGTTTGGTTTTTTTTCCCTGGGAAAGTTTTGTCATTCAAGGGAATGATTTTTGTGTATTGCAATACTCAGGATAACAGAATACTATGGCATGTGCTATGTTTGCAGTGTTGGATAGAAGCACATTTTCCCCAGGAAAGGTCTGCTAGGGAAACTAACTAAATTAAACTAGCCAAGAGCTGTTTCTTGCAGAGCCACTTGGGTAGTTGTGCATTACACTTCTTGTCAGGTTTACTCACGGTGGTCACACGGTACCCCACCCCCAGCTCTGCTTTGATGCAGTACAGAACCACAGTGCCAGGTGTCCCCTTATGCTCCTCATGTGAACTTGCCCTTCTTTCCAAGTTTGGCCAAGCCAGGCTCTGTCAACCCAATGCCAGGGGCTGAGATGAGCTGAATCAATTCAGAATGTTTGGTGTTGGTGCTGCCCTGCAGCTGCCTTGTCCTGCAAACCTGGCTTTATGTACCAGGTGAGGGTGGCTGTCATATAGAGCTGGGTTGGGATTTATAAGGATGAGATGAGGTAGGCATGAGTACCTAAAACCATAGGATAGTTGTCTAAAACACTATATCACCACTGAGTCAGAACCAGCTGCCCCTCTAATCAGTAATAAGTGGTAAAAAAATGAGTTATATATTCATTCTTGTTTAATAATATCTTGCCTTGTTTTTTCCTACCACTGTGTTTGTGGAGTATAATTCAGGAAGGAAAGTAGTGTTATTTAGTGTCTGAATTCCTTTCTGTCCCAGCAAACACTAAGTACACTGACCTCTATCCAGCTGATTGTTTAAATACTTGTTGGTCCAGTGGTTCTCCTTTCCTTCTTGTTAGAGATGTTGTCAGCTCAAAAATAAAGAAAACAATACAGTTCAATATTGGATTGTTGCTTTCCTCAGCCTAACTGTTTCATTTGTATCAGTGGAAGAACCCCCTCTCACACACACACACACATTCTGAGCCCTTTTACTCACTGACGTTTTAACTGTGTTTGGATATAAAATTAGTGTACACTTCCTGCAACATTTCTGCTGCTGTTATTGTAACTTAATCTCACATTTTGTTACTAGCTATATTCATTCAAGATAACCTCATGTATTGTAATATAGATGTAAAATTTTTTAACTAGTCTTCTGAATAAAAGGGCTCTATAACGTGCCATCTAAAGTTTGCCTGATTGACTTCCAAGTGAATGAGATTTACTTTAGGTTATTCAGGTCTAAATTTAATTCAAAAACCCCTTTTATTTCTGGTTAAATCAGAGTGAAACTGTCCCCTATAAAAAAAAAAAAAAATCATTTAAGAGAATTTTTGGAACTGTGCTAGTTGAGCAAACTCAAAATTAGTCTCTGTAGGTCAATGTATTCTTGAAGTCCTACTGAAATGCATCCAACAGAAACTTGGACACGTCCAAGAAGCATTGAACCATCATTTATTTATTGTCTTAGCTCTATACTACAGTAAACAAGCGTTGCTCAAGTGCTTTTTATTTCCAGTAGTTTTAGAGCAAGAAATACTGAATTCTTAAAAATGCATGCAAGACACTTTGCAAGTATTAGGTGTGTCAGTTAAGCTGGCTGAAGTCAATAGGTAGACTGCATAGCCTTACTTTGAATTTTGCCATCCAATCAAACACAGAGATACAGCTGAGGAGAAATAGATAAGAATTTGAAAAATTAATAAAAGGTGCAGTTGACCTAAGTCTCTTGACAAGATCAGTAGCAGATTTACTGTAGCTTTTACAAAAACAAGCTTAGGATAATCTGGAATTGTTTAAAACTAATAGTATGTTTTATTATCAAGCCATCTGGGGGAGAGTAAATATTGTTATTAAGTTGTTAATGAAAATGAGCAAAACAGGTCATAAAAACTTAACTGCATATGTTTTTCTACAGCCACTTTCTTTTTATATTTCCAATAATGGTCTTTGTACCAGAAGTTCTGGCTGAGGGTAAATTAGATTTCAGAAATACCTCTTATTTTCATAAATAACAAAGTTGGTGTATAATTTGTAATCAGTGAATCACCCGTACTTAGAAGTGAACTGCAAGGCTTTTGCCCTTCTTCTTCACTTAGTTTTCAGTCTCTCTTCTCATCCTCATCACAGTTTTTCTTTGCCTGCCTCTGGCTTGTTGGAGAAACTCAAGGATGGTGTCTGTGGAACAAAGCTTGTCATTGCTGAAGTGTCAGTCCAAGTGAATTTCTATACTGACATTATCAAAAGTAATAAAAATCAATCAGGAGAGTGGACTGCAGGAACAACAACAGTAGGAATAATAGGAGGGGAATCCTGTGGAAGTTGGGATGCTTTGGGGATGGGGCAGAGGGTGGTGCCAGGGCTTGGATGTGATGCTGTTTAGTGGCAGAACCCAGCAGAAATAGGGGATGTGTGAGTCCCTTGGTTGGATTATTTGAGTCCATCTGTTCAGTCTATCTAATGAGTTGCTAAAGAAGTAGGGAAAATCACTTGTGTTCCTTATCTGTAAAGTGAGGGATGATTGCATTTCTGTGATGTGTGGATATATCCCAGATGTAAAACACTGAGAGAAGCAAGCACTATTATTTCATCTGAGGTGTAAGATGGAATGATGAAAATTCTGGACCAGATCTGAGGAAGGTTAACCACAAAATTAGGAGGGGCCTTGCTTATTCACTTCACTCTGTGGGACTCAAAAAACTATTCCTCAGTTCTGTACAAAGTATTTTCCCACTGTTGGAGGAAGTAGGCTTGATGATTGGAATGAAATTTATTGAGAATATTGCTGGTATTCTAGACCAAGATGAGCATGCCTTGCTGATACTGTCAACAAAGCTGCATAGGAGATGTAGTTTCAAATTCTGATACTTCAACACAACCTTAGAGAACACTGAAAAATTGAAAGGAAATCTTTAGTTCTGTTATTTTGTATTTTTTTTTTTTGTAAATTCTGAAAATATCTTATTTAATGTTCCTAGTATAAAGCAAAATGTAGTATTTCCATGTGAATTAGCATATTTTTCTAGCACTGTACAGAAGTATATAAACAGACATGCTCTTACTCTGAAAAGCTCTGAACAGACTGTTGAAGGTTTCCCTCCCATTTCACTTGTCTGATTTATAGCAGGAGTTGGCAGCAATGTCTATAGCTAAAGTTTCTTAACACTTTCTGTTACCACGTCTGTTTTCAATTGCTTATAATTTTGCCAGCTTCAGCTGCTTCCCAGTGTTTTTAGACCCTCTGGCTTGGCCAGTGGTTTTGAGCTTTTATGATACTGGTGAGTTACTTCAGAAGTTTTATGGACCTCATCCTGAGCTGATCTAAATTTGTGTAACTTGAACACTGGGCTTAGCTATACTTTCCTGGATATAATGCTACATAAAGAAGCCCAGCTGGTTTTATTTATTTTTGAGAGAGTTGTGATGTGAATGAGAATGAGACAGACAGTAAGGAAAATGGGAGGAAGTTGGGCTGGAAACTCTACAGTCATGACATGTAGTAACTTCTTTCTATCATTCTGCCTTTTCATGTTGCACAAGCATGTGGATTCCATTTGACTGTAGCCAGCTCTGCCCTTCATCAAGCTCAGATTTCTTGCTATTGCAGAGGCAAGCCTAAGGGGGTTATCCTAAAGGAGGAAAACTTCAATAAGTAACCTAGTGCATTTTTCACTGAATTCCTACAGGGAAGAGGTGGTAGAAAAAGTTCATTTAAGTTGTCCTGCATTTGTGCTCCCCAAGACTGAGCTCCCCTGTTTCTTGGAGGGGTGGATCCTCTGGGATACCTGGATTCCTGCAGGTTATGTGCCATAACACAATGTCTGTAGTAGGAGGCTCCCCTTAGCATGGGTGCCAGAGAATGTCAGCACTGTATGAGAGATGCTACAGTCAGAGCAAGTCTGATCTGGCAAAGTTGTTTCACTTCCCAGTGACTGCAGTGACACACAGGAAGGGGTCCACATGCTTAGTGCCTTAATGGCTGACATGAGATTTTTCTTACTTTTTGAATAGAGAATGTTAATTTAATCAGGGGAGTTTTGAGTCCTGCAGTGGTGTTTTAGCTTAACAAAGTATACTTAATCCATTCATTTGTTCTTGTGATTTCAGCTTTTGGACTTCATCCTGTTTTCTTCACATCTTTTTATCCTTTGGTGATCTTGAAAGAGTAGTCTGTTCTGAGTTTGTGCTAGCTCTACTGCAGGCACATATGGGTTAAGGCAGAGAAAGTCTCAGTGCAGTATATTGTATTTATTTAATTTCCAGTACTTCACTGAAGGTGTCAGTATTTTCAAGGAGACTTCAGAGTTGCTGAAGTTGTGTTAGTTTTACATAGTACTGTGGCTAAAAAAACACATACATGTTACAGAGGATGCTTAATTAAATTCTTAGTTAAGGTTCAGTTTACTTATCTGAGCTGCTAGTATATAGGACACATATATAATGCTGTAATGAAACCAAATTGTTGCATTTTTCTTTAAAAAAGGGCTGTACATAGGGATTGAGAGAGGGACTGAAGCAGCAGCGTTTTGTTGCTGTCAGAAAAATCTGTTTTAGTTTAATCATTTCAGAGACATTATGTTCTGTAGGATTAAGTTACTTACTAAGATTTATCCATAAGAAGAAAAAAGACATGCACAAAACCCCCAAGCAGATTATTCTGAGCCTGTGTCCACTCTTGAGTATGGCTCTCACTGTGTCAGCACCACTGGCCTGGCCTGTCCAAGGACACATGGCTCTGGGGGGAGAGGTGTTCTTTTCAGTCAGTGCTGCTGCTGCTGCTGCTTGACAAACAGCTTTGAATGAAGCTATCAGGAAGAATTTTTGCTCATGAAACTACTTCACAAAAGGTATTGATGGCTACTGAGTTTGTTTAGACCAACAAATCAATGCTTTGATATTATCAGTGCATTCAGCTGTTTGCACTCAGCTCCCCCTGAGAGCCAGTACCAGAGGGATCTTTGCAAGTGGTGTAACTTCATAGAGGAATAATGATTAAATTACCTGAGAGAGTAGCAGAGTTGTTTCTGCAGAGGCTCACTTTGTATGAATTTATAACAAATGTAATGCCTAGATCTACATGCCTAGATGTGTTTGATTTTAATTGGATTCTTGAATAGACTATGCCTTCAGTTTGGCTTTTCAAAGACTGTTGTAATTTTTCCAAACACACATCATCTTTAACCTTCACCATTAAGGATTATATTTCTTTTCTCTCCCTTGTACTCTGATAAATTCCTGGCATTCTTAGTAATCTAGTTAATGCCTCTTACTGTGAGTGGATGTAGAACTTCACACTATTGGGTGGGATAGTAGGATGCAAGATGAAGAGCTTTATTATTGTTGGATTTCTAGGTGTTGAGGCCTCCTTTCAGACTAAATTTCAGAGTTTTGAATTGTTTAAATTAGTTTCCTTTTTCTGAAAGTTACTTTAAAAGGAACTTGAGAACACTGTCACTTTCTCCTGCAATATAGCTTTCCTGGGCACGACATTTCCTCTGACTCTAAAGGACTAAAGCACACCTGGAAACCCCCTTTTGGGAGATCAGTCTCTGAGACTCATTATTCCGTTGTAGAGTTATGATGAAGGTGGACTCCAGCTGAACAACATATTCTAGTCGAAGGTGTCCCTGATAACTGCAGGGGAGTTAGAACTAGATGACCTTTAAAGGTCTCTTCCAATACAAGTGTTTCTAAGATTGCACCCAGCAATGTTCTCTAGTGTCATGCAGCTTCCTGTTACCAGTACATTTCATTCTATTCAATACCTGGTCCTCAGGTATTGAAATCAGGTAAATTAGGATGTAACAAGGGCATAGATGATCAACCAGACACTTGTTTGACCACTTGGTGAACCAAACCAGTTCAGAGGGGAACAGAAAAGAAATAAATGTGGAGAGGAACTGCTGGTATCAGTCAGTGCAAAAGAGGCACAAAAGCACATGTTGCACACAGAATTACACACAGAATTAATAAGGCTGGAAAAGACCATGGAGATCATCAAGTCCAACCTTTACCCAGGTTAACAACCTACCCAACATCAGTCTAACATCTATACCATCTAAACCATTTAAACCATCTAAACCATACCACTAAGTTCATCATCTAACCTATCCTTAAACACATCCAGGGACGGTGACTCCACCACCTCCCTGGGAAGCCCATTCCAGTGGGGGATCACTCTCTCAGTGAAAAAGTTCCTCCTGATATCCAACCTAAATGTTCTAAGAGAAAAAGAGGAATAATCAGGAGCAAGTGAAGGAATAGGTGAACTGTCACTTAATTTAGCATTTCAGGTCAGCTGAGCTTTCTGGACTGCAATGGCTCTGAATTTTATAACATTTTTATGCTGAGACAGACATGCAGCATGGAAAGGGTGACCCACAATCTGGCCTGTCTTATTCTTGAGAAAAGTCTCTGCAAGGAAACAGAATTTGAACAAGAAGGTAAAATGACTCTCTTAACAGACCATGAAGTGCTGACAGACTGCTTTTAAAACAAACAAAAGCCCAAACCATCCAAACCTCACACTTTATTTTGTACGTTTTTGGATTTCAACTTCCCCAATATGTGTAGATGTCATAGAAAATATTTGAGAATGTTTCAGGTCATCAGTCTGTTACTTGCAGGATTAAAAATCTGTCTTAAAAGACATTATGATCTGTCTGGAAAGCCAGTGAAAATGTATCCTTCTCATAGTTGTTAATCTCCACATCTGCCCCTCTAGAATGCTTTCATGTGATCTGCCCCTGTTGTTTTTTAAGCTTATGTGACTGATGCTAGATAAAGATTATATAGATCAAATGAGAAAGAAGTATGATTATTTTACATACAATATAAAATTCAAAAAGCATGCTTTCATCTACCCACTCTTTTTTTTAAAAAAAAAAGGGCGGGGGGGGAAGAAAGGTGTCAGACCTTACTTAGTGGATAATTATCTTCTCTTGCACAGTGAGTTATAGAAGAAACATTGAACTCATCAATATGAGAATATCCCCCCAAGTTATAATGTGGAAAAACTAGAGGGTTGTAACTAAGAACAAAGGCTTGTCAGACTAAAATGGATACAGCTGTGTGTACAACTTTAATGCTGTTCATGAGGAATTACACTAAGACTTCTACAAAAGGAATCGTGTGATCACTAAAGTGGACATTTCTGGAATTCAGAGATACAGCAACAGTGGGAGTGAGGACATGGGGTTTGTTCAATGAATTTGAACACCTTGTCCTTGTTTAGGTATGTGGTACTACTAAAACTCACCTTTTGAACACTGATGATCAGTTGGCCAAGGCTTTCTATGAGCTTCATGTCTGAGACTGCTGCAGCTGTTGGGATGTTGGAAGGTGCACAGACACTTAAGCAGCTCTGCCCTAAAACCTCAGAGAAGTGTGGTAGCCACTGTTTGATGGAGCCAAAGTTTTAAAAGAAAAACATCCCTGACTGTTTTTCTTGTGTTCTGATAATATTAAGTGAATTCCTGAGCTACATCTATGGTAAGAATACTTAGTAATTCAACCCATGCAAAGCATAGAAGGGATTCTGCTTGAGAAAATCACTTGCAAATTCCTGTTAATTTTGAACGCAATTAACATGGTGTTGGCCTTTCTTGGTACTAGTCAATATGATTGATGGATTTCTTTCAGGGCAGTTGATTTAGTTTATTGAGGACTTTTAGACAGTGACTGATAGCTCTAAAAGTAAAAGAAAGAGCAGTTTAAAGGACTGCCAGAAAAAGTAGTGAATATAAAATTACATTCTTTTGAGATTGAAGTTGTAAAGTTTCATGAAAGCAGTAAATCGTTGCACCTTTCTGAGAAAGAATGTATAGTCAGAATGTTTTAAGTATTATTTGAAAACCCATTAAGTTGGGGCTTTTTTTTTTTTTTGATATCTGTTAGGATATAAATAACTGTGGTTTTTTTTAATTTATCAGTTAACAAGTTTTACAAGTATTCAAAATAAAATTAAAATGTTACCATTGGGAATACAGTGGTACATTTACTTGTCAGAAAACAAAATATATAATTCCCAAGAAGTTCTCTAAAAGCATTTACTTTTTACCAGGCAGAAGGTACTTTTAAATGTGCAAATTATAGGAAAACCCAATTTTTTATGGTTATGGGATATCACTTTCACACAGCTTCCTAAAGGTGTCTTGGTAGTTTGAATTCCACCGGCAGCCATATACTAGTCAAGGAAGGAAGGCATCTTTAGGGATTTCTTGGTCCAACCTCCTGCTCAGAGCAGGGTGACCCCAGAGCAGGTTGTTCAGGGCCGTGTCCAGTCAGGTTTTGATTCTGTGCAGGGATGCAGATGACTTCTACAGGAATCCCTATGGCTTACTTAAAATTAACTCCATTCTTGCTACTGGTAGTTGTAAATACTATTGTGAGTTTAGCAATGCCCAGGTATTGTATATTGTATTCAAGTGACAAATGAACAGTTCTGCCTGGGAGCTGCACACAGTTTCAGAAGATTTGTGTTCCTTTGTACCATTTCAAAATTATACCTGGCATCCTTTTGTGGATATGTGATCTCACAGGCAGACAGGATCTCTTTAAAAGCAGGATGAACCCCTAGAGGAAATGATCCAACTCTTCTTTCCACTTAGGTCTGCAAACTTAGTTCTTACCCAGTACCACGCTTGGTGTTACTGTACTGGCACACCTTCTGCCCATATATGGGATCTGATCTGGCTCAAAAGAAACGTCTCAGTTTCTGTTTTGTTTTGTGATGTTTTATATTCGTGTCTTTGTTTTTGTTTTGTTGTTTTTTTCAAGAGACTGAGATTTAGTTCTCTGTGGAAGCTGTTGAAGGATTTGAGAAGCAGCCAGGCTGCCTTTGGTGAGCTGAAGCATTTAAAGAAAAATTACCCTAAATATAAAGGCTCATTAGTAGACCTTTCATTCCTATGCCACTCACTTCTTTTTATTTATATAATTTTGCCTTTTTTATTTGCCAGTCTTGGTGTCCTTCTAGTAACTGCACCTGTGAAATAATTATTTAGCTAGAAGAACTTTCATAGAATATCCTGAGTTGGAAGGGACTCACAGGGATCATCGAGTCCAGCTCCTGGCCCTGTACAGGACCATCCCCAGAATCACATCATGTGCCTGAGAGCTTTGTCCAAATGATTCTTGAACTCTGGCAGAACTGGTGCCATGACCACTTCCCTGGGAAGTCTGCTCCAGTGCCCAACCACCCTTTGGGTGAAGAACATTTTTTTAATATCCAGCCTATTGAAGCAGCACAAGGGGAATGGGGACTGTGGTCAGTCCATGACAGCTCCTCTTTGGAGTCCCTCCTTCTCGCATTTTTCGTCTGCTCCAGTGTGGTTGCTTCTGGTGGGCTGCACTCTTTAAGAATTAATTTGCTTCTGTATGTGCCCTCCATGGGCTACAGCTTCCTTCAGGGAACATCTACCTGCAGCAGTGTGGAGTTTCCACAGCCTGCAGAGTGGATACCTGCTCCACCACAGTCATCTACAGACTGCAGGTCTCTCCAGTGGCTGCAGGGAATCCCTACTGGAACACCTGGAGCACCACACCTGCCTCCTCAGGGCTATTTGTCACACTTGTCACCTCACCACCAGGCAGGCTCTGCCCTTCCTTACCCAGGCTGTCCCTGTGGCACCATCATGGTGTCTGTGGGGCTCAGCTGTGCCCTGTGGTGGGTTGGCTGGACCTGGCTGTGTCTGGCACAGGACAGCCAAAGCCACCCCTCGCAGAAGCTTCCCAGCAACCTCATATTATCAATCCCTGGGCATTGCACTGGGCACAAAAGGTCAGGAGTTGCACTGTAAATTTAAAAGCACAAGAGATTGTAAGAAAAGATCTTGTTTCTTTTCAAGAATTTAGGGTGATGAAACGGTGGAGGTCTACTCCCATTTCTGTGAAGATGTGATGAGCATATATCCAAAGACGGCTTACATACATGCAGCAAATTAAAATATTTTCCTTTCTTTGATTTTTCTTAATAAGAAACAAAGAACTTTCTGCTGTGTTCGAGATGTGCCACACAATTCCCTGTGGATTTTTGTGGCTTGTGTTTTTGTGACCCTTGGGATGGGGATGGTGATAAACTTTGTGGAAATTTTGGAGTAAGAATTTTAGTCATTTACCTTAGGACAGGTAAAAAGCCTATAGGAACAGTCATATGATACTTCATATGCACAGAGGATTTCCAAATAGTAAATGTCATTTTTCAACTTATTTATACCTATTTGAAATAAATGTACAAATCTGATAGTAAACAGAATATATGTCAACTATGTTGGCATTTGTACATTCAGCTATATGTTCAAACAGAGAAAGACAAAGCTATTGGATATCTAGGAAGTAGAAAAATGTTATTACTCCCTTTTCAAAAAATTTGGAGGAATACTTGGCTCATTTGTCATTGAGTTCCTGCTTGTCCTCCTTTGTGTGGGGTGACATTGCTAAAACAGTTGATCAGTGACCTGTGCAAATCAATGGGCTGCCTTTTCAATATTTGGCAGGGAGGTATGGATGTGTTGCACACCATTAGTCAGCTTGTCTGTGCTACTAATGAATATTCTAGACCACAAGACATCAACTATCAGAGAACAGGAGGCAGAACAGGCCTGCTTTCCTGTCTTATGCCTTCTTTGTGTCTGTCTTAACTCCATCAGGTTTGCATACTAAAAAGAGTGGCAGTGGCAGGCTGATAATTTCTGATCTCCTGTGACATCAGTAGGTCCTGTGGTTAAGTGTATGTGAACAAAGAGAGGTGAAGGGGGAAAAGAATTGGAGAAAAAGGCTTCATGTTGGGAGGGAGTCTTTTTCTAACCTCCTTCAAATGTACTTACTCATATAGAAAAATATTTTATTGTACAGGAACCATCCTGCCTTTTGCTGCCCTGTGTTGTTTATGTGCTCTTGGTGTAGTTTGCTGAGACCTTCATATGTCTGTGTTTCCATGATAGTTTAACTGTGGAAAGGCTGCTCTTCCAGATCAGTAATGTGCTAGTTTCAAAGTATCAGAGGGTGTTAAAGGCTCCACTCTCAGAAATAATGTATATTTATAAATCATTTTGAATTGAGTAAGAGTTGTGGCTCAGGGGACAAGGCTTGTTGGGGATTCTTACATTACTTTATTAGACTAGGTGACACAGTTAGAAAATACAGATTCTTTGGCTCTTAGGCACCAAGGTCAGAAACAGCAAACTTCAGGCTAATCACAGAAGAGAAAAGTTGCTTCAAGCTTAACTTAATTATGTTAGGGAATTAAAAAGAAAACTCTTGTTGGCACATTTTAGAGCAGAGGTGAGTGTGAGTGAGTGGAGACTTGATAAGGTCATAGAAAATCTTTAATGTTTTGTAAATGAAAAGTACTGAGAAGAGTGAAATGCTTTTAATAGCAAATCTCTTGCTGTCAGGCAGAATAGTTCTGAGACCAAAAGAGATACAAAGATTGGCTTCATCAATCTCTAAAGACACTCACACTCCCACTCATCCCTGCAGCTTAACTCCCTGCCCAATTTCTACTGTATTTTTATTTAAAGTAAGTTCTACTTGCTTTGTCCACATTTATTCCTTAGTAAACTTTTAAGCCATCCTGAAAACTTGTTATGCTTTCACCAACTCATAAAAACAACAGGTTTTCAATGGATTGATTCTGTTTGATCAAGGAGAAATCACTTAGACTAAAAGGTTAATGTTTGAAAAAAATATTATTGCTAGAGGCTTCTTGTGAGTGTTCTATTATTTCTATAGTTCTATAAATACATTTTTACAAATAAAGGAAAAAATTATTTCATTCCTCACTCCATCCAAATTATACAAAGATGTGGCTGTTAAAAAAAAATAAATTGTAAAAAAAGTGTAGCCTGTTATAAATCAAACAAAATATAGATGTGTCTCTGTTTTGCTTTTTGGAAGAATTGAGGAAGGAAACATCAAGAGGCCATAATTTTTTTATTTGCATCTTTTGGTCATGTAATGACATTAGTTTTGTTATTTAAATACAATTAAATTTGTTATATTTATAGTCAGCTTCATCTAGGTGGGATGAACTAGGAAATTTATATGTTTATTTACTGGAGAGAGGGAGAAAGAACAGTTATACAACAGTGTAGTCTGAAAAGAGTTAAAAGAAATGCTGGAAATTCAAAAGCAGTTGTTGGTGACTCTATTCCCTTTTTTTGAAATAGTTTGACCAAAAAGCTACATGCAATGAATATGAAACCTGACAAAGCATTAATATGTATACCATAGGGCTGCCTAGATCTTTTGACATAACTATAGACTCCAAGGCAGGATTCAGATTACCAAAAAGTTTAGCTTATAAATAGCACAGAACCCCTAGATCTTCCCGGATTTGTAAGTAATGCATATTTTTAGGATGATTTTGCTTGTCAAAGTATCATAGAACGATTTGGGTTGGAAGGTCATAAAGTCCAGTTTCCCCTTGCAATGATCAGGGACATCTTCAACTAGACAAGGTTGCTCAAAGCCCAGTGCAGCCTGATCTTGAAAAAATGCAGGGATGGGTCATCTGCCGCCACTGTGGGTGGCCATTTCCAATGTTTCACTACCCTCATAGTAAAAAGCATCTTCCTTATATCTGAATAAGACCTTCTTTTATGTTAAAACTATTACTATTAACTATTCTTTCGCTACAGGCTTACTAAGAAGTCTGTCCCCATCTTTTTCATGGGAGAGGGCTTGGCCCATATTTATGGATGAAAAGCAAGACTCAAACTGGCAACACGTACATGCAGCCCAAAAGACCAACTACAGCCTCAGCTGCATCAAAAGCAGTGTGACCAGCAGGTTGAGAGAGGGGATTCTGTCCCTTTAGTCTGTCCTTGTGAGACCCTCCCTGGAGCACTCTGTCCAGCTTTTGGGTCCTCAGTAGAAGAAATATGTTGACCTGTTGTAGTGAGTCCAGAGGAGGATCACTAAGTTCATTACAGAGCTAGGACCCCTGCCTGTGGAGACAGGCTGAGAGAGCCAGGGTTGTTCAGTCTGGAGAGGAGGAGACACCTGTGAGACCTTAGAGCCCCTTCCAGAACCTAAAGGGGGCCTGCTGAAAGACTGAAGAGGAACTCTTTGCAAGGGCACGTAGTGATTGGAAAAGGGGGAATAGCCTTAAGATGAAGGAGGTTGGTTTAGATTAGGTATTAGGAAGGAGTTCCATGCTATAAGGATTGGGAGGCAGTGGAACAGGTTGCCCAGAGACATTGTGGACTCCCCATCACTGCAGGTGTTCAAGATCAGGCTGGTTGAGGCTCTGGGTATCCTGGTCTAGTGGAAGGTGTCCCTAGCCACAGCAGCGGGGTTGGAAGTAGGTGATCTTTAAGGCCCCCTGCAACCCAAACCATTCTGTGATTCTATGATTCTTATAAGCCACTTTTAAGTATGGAAAGGTCACAGTAAGGTCTCCTTGGAGCCTTCTGTTCTCTAGACTGAAGAGTCCAAACTGTCTCAGCCTTCCATCACAGGAGAGGTGTTCTATTCCTTTGATGATTTTTATGGCCCTCCACTGGACCTGCCCCACCAGGTCTGTCTCACTCTGTGGACTCTGGGGCTGGATGCAGTACTCCAAGAGGGGTCTCATCAGTGTGAGGTAGAGGGACAAAGTCCTCCAAAAATTGTCCATTAGACTGATAAAACAATTTTGTTGTCAAAATGAGAATCATAAGAGCTCAGTAAAGGAGGTCTTGTGTTTGTACCACACTGCATGAAGGAACAGTTACAGACAAGAAAATGTCATTTTCCACAAGCAGATGTTTTTTCTTATGTTTCTTCTCCATCATTTTAAAAGTTACTATCTAAAATTATCAAAGCATATGTGAGTCCTTGTGCATACAGTAAGTAAAAGAATAGATTTTCAAATGCATTGTGTGCCACTGAAAGAATGTTTGTACTTTTAAGCAGATACCAATTAAAGAAATAATTAGACTGATATGTGTATCTATAGAAAGAAAAGATAAAATTCCTTCCATTTAGTTATGTAGGGAGAAAAAGGCTTGTTTCTTGTTTTGACTTGCAGGATCTAGACTCTACAGATGTCAGCATGGATTCTATTTGATTTAGTCCAAAAGCAACAGAACAACCAAATTATTATTTTTACAACAGAATTATTTTGGTATTTCACACCTTGCCTAATAAAGCATTTTAAAATCTTTCTTTCTCAGTTTATATTTCTACCTGTATTATCAAAGAGACAACAAATGTGGCATCTCTGTAAGAACCAGAGCTAAATCTAATATTTCTAGTGTTGCTTCATCTGTACAGCAATATTAATTTGCATATATATATATATATATATATCAATATCATATTAACAGAGTCGATGGGAGAGATTGAGGGCACCATGAAATGCAATCCTGATTCATCACCAGGCAATTTAGTGTACAATTTCCTTTATCGTCTCCATAAAAACTGGTAGCACTGTATTATCATACCCTTATTACAAAAATGAACAGTGTGGCTCAAAAAAAGGTGGGCAATTAATTAAATGATACACTTGTTCATCCTGCAGGTCAGGCAGTTAATTGTGCCAAGAATTGCTTTGAAATCATGCATGCCTCAACTCAGACCTTTTGCCTCCCTAGAGAATTCCTCAGGTCTTAACTGTGTATCACGCTTCCTGTGGATGCCAGTCTAATGCTGGCTAATCCTGTTAGCATGGATAATAGATACAGTGATATCTGGGTGTTGGAATCTGTATTCAGCAGTTCTATGCATCAGCAATTTGAAATCTTTGTGGCTTCTTGAAAAAGAGAGTAAAACATCATTCATGGTTACAATTAGTGTCATGTGCTTTGATAATTCATATTTTGCAGGGCACAGGGATGACTACAGTAGGTTTTTAAAGTTTTTTCACCTACCTGTAGTACCCTCTAGCTGTAGAGTTGAATTTTGTTTGAATGTTCCATGTT
The DNA here is from genome assembly GCA_013399895.1 of Serilophus lunatus. Classification (NCBI taxonomy): domain Eukaryota; kingdom Metazoa; phylum Chordata; class Aves; order Passeriformes; family Eurylaimidae; genus Serilophus; species Serilophus lunatus. The sequence continues at coordinate 579,874 of VXBA01002400.1, read as the reverse complement.
TTTCATCTTCCTGTGCTCCTGTATATGGAGGAGTCTACTTCTTAAGTGTAGTTTTCCTTTTGGATTTGATGTTTTCATACAAATCTCTATCAGAATGGTGCAACTGCTAAGGATTGGCATGATTTTTTGATTTGTTTGAGAAGGTGGAAAAAGATTCCTCAGTTTAAGAATGCTGAATCTTGAACTTCCAGAAAATGCCCAGACAATGCAAAAGCAATCCAAAAGTTAACAGTATCCCAAAAAGTTGCAAATGAAAATGTAAAATGATAGCATTCTGTTGCAAATATATTAATATGACTTCCACTCAAGCCTCTTACACTCCAAGCATGTATGTTAATGATGATTATATAAATTTTTTCTGAATAACTTTGAGACTAAATCTAATTTTTTTTACATTCATAGTGTATGTATTTCCTGATTGCGTGAAATCAGGATTTACAGTTTTGTAAATACTTGTGATGTCAGAATTTCCTCAACTGTGAGTAAGCCACTTGGTAAGGATGTGAACCATTAAAAGTCCCCAAAACAATAGCAAATGGACTTGTGCCTGTAACAACAAAACAACCATGTATTAGGTGAAGAATGTACGAAGTACATTCTGGGGCACATCACAACTGCTGTAATGATTTTTCCACTCTCCCTTCAGAGCAAGAAAAAGATATTTTGAAATTTCCTGCTAACATTCCTCCTAGAAACCAGGATCTTTCCTTCTTGACAGGATCAACATCTCAAAAAATCACAAAAATCCACCAGGATCAGGAGATCCGCTATAATGACTATAAATAATACAATCAAATATATTAGTTGTGGGAGAATTGAAAGCTTCCTTACCTTTAAGCCTGCCATGAGACAAAAGAAATCCATGCTTTTAAACAAAATTAACCTCATCTAAATTGCATCAACTTCATTCTTTAATCTGGAAGAAGGAAGGAATAGGTCACATTGTTAAAGCAAGGGTCTTGAAATAGAGTGAAGGCTTCAAAATAACAAATATGCTTGCAGAAATGTCTATCCCATAAGTGAGTGCAACATGGGTTTTATTTTGCTATCTCTGTAAAAGTGAAAACTATTTCCTCTCTGTTTGTAATGCTTTTCAACCTTCACATTCAACGGAGAGATGGTTGGGTTTCCAAGGATATTCTGTGGAAAGTCTATTATTTTTGACATCATGTCTCACTAATTATTATTACAATACCACAAATATCTCCAAGGCTTTGTAAGTCCTTTGGTACAGTTGTACATGTACTAACCACTTCTATGCAGCAAAGCCTTCATGTTATAAACATATAAAAATGGAAGGAATGGAAAAGGAAGCAACTTGATAAAAAGCAAAATTATTCCATTTGTAAATCATTGATGTTTACAGACATTTGTTGAAAGTATTTCATCATGTTTATTGTAAAGCTAGCCTGGTTCTCAGGAGAGAACTTTTGTTATTCTTTTATGACTTCAAGAAGAAAATGTGAAATTTACAGGTTCACTTTTTTCCATGACCAGATCAGTTAGTATAAGACCACACAGTCCTAAAAGGGATTCCCATTTAAGATAAGATGAAAATAGTGAAGAACAGTAGGTATTTACTTGATGTATTTGTCAGAAAAGATTCCATACCCAACTCTTTTTAGACTTGATATTCACTGACATACCAGTCTTCAGGGTCTCTCCAGCCACTGACCCATTCTTCATAGCTTCTATAAAAAGATGTGAATTCAGTCAAAAGTTTATTGTCTTTGTGCAGTTTCTGGCCTTTAGCAATTCTTTTCTCAATTTGTTTTTGTTCCACCTGCATGGTTAATCTGGAGGATGTTTGTAGGTTCCTTGAAATACATTAATATTTCTGAGATTACCTGAGGTAAGTAATGCTTATCTGTTCCTCAGGAAACAGTGATTTATTCTTCATGACAAAACGGAACAGTGTCCTTGCCCCAATAATGTTTGTTCTTTGTGTTCAGTATTTTCAGTAGGGCTGATTGTTGAAAAGATAGAGAGATGAATTATTCATTAAAAATTGATCTGCTTATTCAGATATCAAGGTTTTACAGGCTATCCTGCTATAGTATATCCTGGGAATAGAAGCTTCTCTCTTTTGGCTCACTCATTTACTCTTGATTCAATGAATTCCAGTTGCCTGTCTGCAAGATGCATTCCTTTCTGACCTGTTTATTTCTAGCCATTCGGTGAGAATAATCCTAAATCTGAACCATGAACAAGTTGTGCTTGATAGCTGCAGTGGTGACTGACACTGTAGTGGGGCTTTTTGTTTTCTAATAAAGTGTATCTTATGTGTAATGAATCCTAGGCTCCAACTGAAGAAATTATTTTAAAGTATTTTTAAAGTTGTGTGGAATACACTGCTGCTTAGAATGAAAATAATTATGTGCTTAGAAACTTAGCTTTACAGGAGTGCTTTCCTAGATTGGGACCTCTATTGAATCACAGTCCTATTTAGTCTACGTTTTGAAACTCTTACTCATTTCTCTTGTGAATACTTTGCTGTCTTACTTGTTATGAATAGAGCTCTTTGTTTTCTATATCTGGAATTTAGTCTAAATAATGACCTCCAATGAAGTACTTCTGTAAGGTCACAAATGCCTCTTGGAGCCAAGCTAAAGTAAACATCCTAAATAATGATATTTTTTTTATGGACCTAGTATATCACTGACAAATATTAAAAGTTCTCCAGTTAGGGAATGGCAACTCACCACCTCAGTTTCACTGACTTGCAGGCTGCTTTTTCTTCTGAGTTTGTTTAATTGCAAAGGACGTAAGTCTTCAGTACTCACATACAGCACATATGGCTAATTTAAAGCCAGTAAATGTGGTTCAGGAGAGGATGGTTAAAAAAGGCTGATTCTGTACCAGAGAAAGTCCCTCCAACTGTAGAGATGTTTCATTCTGAAGCACTTGCTTCTGCTCTAGAGGATAATAGTCCTTACGTCTCAGACACACACTGAGATGCCTGAACCAGACAACCTGCTTTTTCCTTTAAGGAAAAATGATAAACTGAAATCCTGAAGGATGTGTTATTTGATCCCACTATTAGTGTAGTCTGCAGCTGTTCATATTTTTTCTCTGCAGCACGCGTCTCTGTGGCAAATGGAAAATATTTTCATCCTCTAGGATTACAGAGCTGCTGAAAAGCCATAAACAAAACATAACTAGAATTGTACATGTAAGTGACAGTTCATGCAATCTCTCAGAAGAAGGTGAGAGAGGGGGAAAAATACAAGAGAGAATCGATACTTTCATTTGCATCAAAACACTTCAAAGAGAGTTTCAGAAGAAATTATTGCACTTATCATTGGAATTGTTTTGCTACCACTGTTCTTAAGCTAAACACAAAAGCACAAATCTGAGGAAAGTATTTTTTATAGAGATGTGTGTATGAACATATGTATGTATTTAAAAGCAAAGCCCCAGTGAGTAAAGTGGGGATCCATTTGAAGTCATCTGCATAAAAGTCACACTGCTGTTAATCTACTTTAAGGGTTTCTGTTCCCAGGGTATCTGACAGGCTTTCAGGCCTTATTGATAATGAAGGATAATGAAGGAAAATGTGTCAATACTCCTCCCACTTTAAGATCTGATTCAGAAGCAAAGTGAATTTTTTCAAGGTCAGACAGAAAGCCCGTGTCTTAATTCTTGATTTCATCAGGCTAAAACCCTAATCCTGGTGGTTTTACTCTCATTTTAATGACAAGGTGGCCTTAGCATTTTTCTCAGTGTTGCTCATCCTTTATACATTCAAGTATCTTGAATTTTTGGCAGTTCACATCACAGCAAAAGAATAGGGTGATGTTATTTATTTAGGCTCAGAGGAGAAGACATAGCATTTCCTCTGTGTTTCATGCTGAAGGTCCTGACAAGAATTAATTGAATTTTATTCAAACTACATCTCATGTATTTAGAGGTCTCCCATCTCCCTCCATTTTCCACAGTCATGGGTTTATTTGAGTGAATGCAGAATCTTGTTACCAAACCTCACTTGGCTAGCATCCTGCTTTCTGTCACACACCAGCTGAGTAGAGCTGCTGGTGGATGGCAGTATTACAGCCTGATCCTTCTGTGTGGCATCATTGTGACACTCCTGAAAAACAGTGGCACAGTTTTCCTGAATTAACTGCACCATACTTGACCTGGCTGGTGTTGGGTGCTTTGTGGCTTGCATTGAGTGGGTCCTGTTCCTGCTGAAACAGAAATGCTTCATAATTTAAATAGAAAAATGGTATTTGCAGTATGTACACATAGGAGGATGAATTCACTGGGGTGCTGTCCTTAATTTTAAAAAAAAATACAGCAGTGCCAAAAAGCACTCCTGTACCTCATTAGGGGAGACCAGACAATTCATTCTCTCATTTGCAAAGTGTTTGAGCAGAGAAAAACAGAGTTATTGAAAAACAGGAGCGGGAGAGGGGAGGGCTTTAAAACCTGTTCCTAGTCTTGGTGTCTATAGCTACTCAGCTCCAGTGGCAGCTGCTAGCTGGCCCTTAGCAAGGGAGAAGGTGCTGTACCAAATTCCCTGGTTGTGCCACCATACGTGAGAGTTCGTGTGATGTTTCTTACAAGCAAAAATGGTCCAAACCCCCAAATGGAATGCTTTTTACTTTTTACAGCAATGATAAGGCTGTTAACTATAAGTACTCTTGAAATAGAAAGATCTTTATAGAAGGCATTACTTGAAGGCTAAATTCACCTCTGTTGCGTTTTCAATTTTTCAGACTAGGGTCTAGAAATAATTCCAGACATCTAGGCACTGAAACAAGAACAATATTTTCCAGTTTAAAAAGTTAATTCTGAAGATATAATCTGTCTACTGTGTAATGAAAAAGAAGTGACATTGTTACTACTTCAAAAATAGTCTGATGAATGTGATTTGGTAACCAGCTGGGACTGAGTGTTAACCTCCTTACTGGGAGCACACAATAAAAATAACAAAAGTAGAAAAGGATTTAAAATGTTCTTTTCCTGTTTGGGTGACAGGAAGGCCACAGCCAGCAGAGCATTTCACATCATGGATGTCAAAAACATATGACATATTTCTAGCATCAAATTTGTCCATTGCATCAGATCACATTTTCAAAAATGTACTATAGAATAGGTAACTTTGATTTGCTAAGTGTGTTTTGGTGAACACAAGCAATGAAATTGATAATCCTTTTCCTGTTTTTTAACTCCACCATTAGAAAGCAGTGTCATATGACTACAAAATACCTGGGTATTCTTCATGAAGAGATCTTTACTCTTTTGCTTCCCATTTTGTTTGGAGTCAACTTCTAGGAACAGGCTTCTAGGTGAACAGTGATTTTATAATGTTAATTCAAAGGCATTAGAGAAGTATCAATGTGCAGAAGCCAGACAAAAATAGGCATTCATATCATGGAGTCAGGATAAAGTGAGGAAACAGTTCTATATTAACAGCTGGTCCTTGCTTAAGACTCTATTTTATTGGATTTGTCCATCATGTAATTTAGAATTTCACTTCCATTTGACTGACGACAAAAGGTTGTGATCTTTCTTCACATGCTGGCACCGAAGTGCTGTTGGCACATCCTCAGCAAAAGAGAGAGGGCCAGAACTTGGCACTCTCATGCCCAGCAATCTTTCCAGGTCCTCTGAGTGTTTGGAACTGTTTGGAAGTCCTAGATTTCACTTTTGACCCACAGTCCTAGAAGGACACCACAGCGGACAAGAATTGTCATTACAGATATTAACTACACTTTATTCTGACAGTTTGTCCTTCATCCTTTGCCCTACCATAATGCAGATGTGTACTACACACTAACTGTCGTATGTAGCCAGAAAATTCCCACTTAAAATACCCAGCCAATCTCTGACATGTTACATATCCAGAAGGAGGTAAAACTAAATGTATTACAAATGTAATTTTCTTTTCTGCTTTGAGTACAACTTTGGCAATTATGAGAGGAGCCATGGTGATGCGGTTCAGCACGGAGACAGCTGAAGTGCAGACCCAAAGTGACCTCACACTGTCTGATGGAAACAACTGGTGGTGTCTCAAGGCAGTTTGATGATGTCATTCCCTTGGGGAAAAAAAAAAAAAAAAAAAAAAAGCCAAACTTCAGAGTTGTTGATCTGTCTGGAATAGTGAGCATGAAGCTTTCATGATTGTTGTGTCTGCTGGATGTTCTTATGGCTTCAAAGGCCACGAGATGACCATGAAAGTTGGATACGGGCTACTGTACAATGTACGGTGCAAAAAAATGTGAACAGTCACAAAATCTCTTTGTAATATATTTTAACTTGCATACTTCTGCCTTGCAGTTTGTATGTTTTAATTGTACCATTCAAGAGGGATGCCATCTAAATGACACTTATTATTTTGAGGTATAGGAACACACATCATTTTTACAATGGGATGGCTGCGTGAATGGTTGGCTAGTGTAAAGAATTTCTCCTTTAGAAGTTAATATGGAGCAAACATCCATTTTACAAATGGAACAAATGGCTTGTAGGAGCAGGTGGCTGTTCACAGGAATTATTCCAGCAGGTCTGAGTTTATGAAGGAAGAATATCTTGTGCTCCATTTTAGTTATGCCTATACAGTTTCGCTACAGATGGCAGTAGTAGTTTCTCCAGCAAGGCCTTCTAAAGGCTTCACTGATTAACCATAAAACAATTGTTTTATGTCTTCCCCAAGGCACCAAAATCAGAACTGTGCCTAAGGAATTCTGGAATTCCTTTATAGTCACAGTAACATTGATGCTGCACCATAACATGTCTAAAATACTGCTTTACTGTAACTCAAGCTTAATTGGAAATTATCATCTAACAGTGGTCTTTATATATATATACACACACACATAGTGATTTGATGTTGAATCTACTAAAATATGATCTTTAAACTTATTTAATTTCAATTGTAGTCTTTACAATTTATTATGACAATTATTTCTGTGGCTCAATTTAGAAAGCTATTGTATTCCTTTCCTAAAGACAACAATTTATAGGGAAGAAAAAGTATTTTTTGTTCCTGTTGTTCTTAAGGAAAGGAAAGATTTATAAAAGAGCATTTTAAAAAGGAGTTTTCAAGGAGAGAGTGGTCTTCTTATAAGTTGTTAAAACACACATTTTTTGCTTGACTTCCTTACTATTCTGACCACTTGTTACGTGTAGTTTTATATCAAGGGAAAGACATAGAGAAACTGAGCAAGGAAGAGATTTAAAATTCACTCTGAAATGAAAAATGAATGCCAATAAAATTTTTTGTGCTTTTTTTGGTTTTTTGGGTTTTGATTTTTTTGGAAGTTGGGGGGCTGTTTGTTTTGTTTGGAGGATTTTTTTGGCAGTATTTGGTAGAGCCTTATCACCTCTGAGATTTGTCTCTGTTCCCTTATCTCAGATTGCCCAGCAGGATGGCTGTTGTTGGTAGAACTTCTGTATGGGGGATTGTGGCTATTTAATGGAAATACACACACATATAATTCTTCAGATAATTAATCACATCTATTCTGTGTCATATCTGGCAAACTTACAAAACCATGACAGATCTGGCCAGATTTTGGCTCTCCCTTTGGGAAAAATACAACTACTGTATGTCAAATCTTGCCAAATTAATGCATGTAAAATCCCTACTCTTGCTACATTAGTAATAATTCATATTCAAAGACTTTTTTGCTACCATTTAATATGCCTATTTAGTTAATAAACTAGTTACTTTGTTATTTTAAATTGGACAGTGCCTGCTTTTATTGATGGAAAAGGGTGATTTTACACATGATAATACTCTAGACCTGTATTTCTAATGAATAAAAGTAATTTTTTAGAGGTAATAGTAGCATAGTTTGCAGTTGTGTGAACTCAAATGTTTTGTTTTGTTTTTATGAGTACTGTGGACAAGAGTGATCTATGACTGTATAGGCCATCTTGCTTGGTTTTGAACTACAGCCCATCATCCATAAGACAAAACCCTGTACATGAGGTGGCATACATCACCCTGCATCCCTCTGATACTTTCCAGAACTGAAAACTGTAGCCAACATTAAAGGCATTCTGTGGTAAAATTCTTGTAAATTTGATACCAGTGACAGAAAGCAGCACAGCAGCACCCACAGTTAACCACTAAATTTCAGGCACCAGTGGCATGATGTAGTTCTGTGTCCACAAAATTATCCATGACATGTATTTCTCTCTCCTTCTGTTCAGGGTACCTGTAAGAAAGTGGCTGCCCCTTGTCGGTATCTCGGAAAAATGAAATTATTGGAAGGTGGATGCAATGGTTAAGAACAGAGCACCATGTAAGAGTACTGTAGCATCCAGAAAATTGAAAATGTTTATTGTCCAGTGAAAAAGATGAGTGAATCAAACAACCATTAGAGAAAAGAACTGATGGACTTAAACTGAAGCATGTGCAGGACATTTTATTCCAATCCCTTTTTGGGATCCTGATTCTGAAATAACATATGTAGGCAGTATGTAATTTCCTTCCTATATCTACCACCTCATTAATACAGGTTGGCAGGAGGAAAAGAAAAATGAAGAATGTGCAAGGCTTGCTACATGTATAGTAAAAGGGGCTTTTGCATTCTGTAAAAATAGGTTTCCTTTGGGTGTTTATTCTGTGTTATCACTACTGAGCAATGAAAACATTGCTTTCCTAAATGTGTGACATTAGATTGTGACACCTATTTGAGCTGCCACAAAACCTACCAACTGACCTGTGACAGCCTGGACTTCATGGAAGTATGAAATCTAGTTTCAAAACGCTAGTCAAGAGAAAACCAAAGGGTTTTGTTCCTGTTTCAGGGGAGAGGTGCATAGTCCATATGGATGTCCTTGCATTTCACATACAAACACAGAATTTGGGGATAGTGGGTATAGGAACATATGGTTATTGGTGGGGGAAGATTTAATAATACTGTGCTCACACCTAATATTTTCACACAAACAGCTGTGCAGTAAAGTTGTGCTGCTGTGGGCCTTGTCCCCATGAGATGCATGAAGACCTTCTTTCTGATGACTGGGAGCTGTCAAACGGAGACTTTGGGGAGCTAATTTGCACAGGCTCCATAACTTGCAGCTGGAGACCTGGGGATTTTGATCTATGTCAGGACATCTGCAGCAGGTTTGCTTTTTTTATCTGCAAAGTTGCAGGCTTGGTTCACAGCTAAGATCAGAACTCTCTCAGGGGCTGCAAGGCTCACGAGGCCAGGAAGGTTGTGAAGATTTTTGCTTTGCCATTGTCATTGCTTTTGACCTGTTGAGCTCCAGCATGGTTACTCTCTCATCTGTTTCTCTATGGATGAAACTCATGAATTCTCCTGAATTCAGAGCAGAACTGAATTCAGTGGTTGCCCCCTTCTTTAGTCCCATATTTTATCCAGTATGAGTCAAAATAGGAACTGTCAGACAAGAGTAAATGATGGCACATTTCATGCAAAGAGGTGCTAAGATGGCTCAGGGAGGTTACAGTGTCATGTAGAAAAAGGAGTGCCTTTCTTACACCTTTCTATTGATTATTTTTACTTTGCAGTCATAGCTGACTTCCCTACTTGATTTGTAAGGTGCATGCCAATGGAATGTAGATTTTTAGTTTGTTATTTGTCTCACTTTGCAACCTGTTTATGGAAATACTCATAATACTCCCCATTTGACCAAAGGCTTTGAAATTATTTTGCATCATGCATTTGTATAAAGTATATTCTCCTTTTTTAACACATTAGAGTGACTGTAGGTTCTTCCAAGTTAATTTCAGGAGTTTAGAGAGAATGAAAACTGTTATAGTTTCTATTTCTTTTAGGCCTTTTATGACCTAAACTGTTCTTCATCATGGAACCTCTTACTGAAACAGTTTTTCTGAAAACGGTGTTTACAAAGTAAACATTTTCTCTGGCTGCAAGATTGTTTGCTGTTCAGGAAGAAAACACATTCTAGTTCATTACATATATTTTGAGTGTTAGAAAGGAAAATAAGTTTATACATTTTAAACACGCAGCTCACAGACTTTCCGGCTGGAACCCACTTGGGAGTCATAACACATTTCCAGGACCTCCCCTAGTGAGACTCCTCAGATATCAGAGTAGTAGTGACTCATCGACCGCAGGAGAGGCAATTGAATTAAAACTTAAATATTTATGTGTCTGACTCACTCAAATTGCAAAACAAATACAGCCCGATTGCTGGGTGAGATATCTGAGTTTCTCAATAAAAGTTGGAGCTGGTATTTCAAGAGCTGCAGTGGCCTGAATTTGGCTGTTGGCGCTTGTTTTCACACCACTTTTTTTTTTTTTTAAAGTGGTTTTCATGGCTTTAGGACTGTAGAAGTAAGGCTATTATAGCTTGGATATTAAATATGTCTGGAGCACCTGACTGTAGTGACAAAAATGGAACTTGTATCAGATGGCTCAAGGTGCTCTTTAGCACTTCTAACTATTGCTTTTGGATATACTGAGTGTCCGAGATAAAGGTGGCTGTAAATGTTACTGCAGTTCATCCTCCCATCACTTCCCAGATACATAAATGACTCCCAGATGAAGTGCAATGAAAAACTGTGCAAAGGAAAAGATGCTGTAGCTATTGCTGCTATGCTGTGTTTTTTCCAAGTCCAGAGATTGACAGCAACAGCCATCAGGTCAAATGTCTTCCTCTCCCCAGTGCAGCATCAAGATCTTTGCAAAAAAGTTGAGCTTGATCCTCTGAATCTGTTTCTGAAGCTGTTCTTGCTAACCACTTACAGCACAGATATTGCTACCCACTTCTCCACACCTTCCCCCTCTGTCAGGTGCTGGGTCTGGGATCCTTTCACTCCTCCAGGTCAGCCTGTTTGGAGAAGGCTATAATATATACCTAATTACCTTACAGCTAAGAAAATCCTTAGCAGATCCTGCTTATTGAAAACTGAGCATGTGCTTGTTACATTTGAACTTAACATTTTTATTACACATTTAATGGTCCAAAATCCTGATTTTTCAGCTTGCCAATGAGCAAGTTCAGGCATTTTTCTGTCATCAGCAAGATATGAGGTATTTCATGAGACCACAAATAAAGCTGTTGCTCTGCAAACACAAGCACAGCAAGTGTTTGCTTTTCTTTAGACAGCTTTCTGAACAACACAAAAGTGTGATCTGAAAATAAAACAAAAATTTTCTATTCAACATTATTTAAGAGATGTCTGACATGCAATTGTCAGCTCTTTGTTGTCCATGGAGAAATTATATATCTTGTTTCAACTGTCTTTTTTTCTTTTTTTTTTTTTCTTTTTTTTTTTTTTATATTCTTATTTAGCCTTAGTTCAGCAATATCTTCTGTCACTTCTATTTCCAGGTCTAAATAAATTTGTAGGTTTGACTTGAAAGTTGACATCTATTTATTCAAATTTAAATTCTACATGAGAGAAGTATTATCCAGATGCAATTAATAATACTGTCTCATCAGGCTCTTCTTCTGATGCTGACTCACTCTGCTGTTTGTTTATTTTTTTTCTTCTGGTTGCAGTAAGGATGACTCTACAAATTAGATAAAATCAAATTAAGCTTGATTTCTGGCCAATTTTGGAATCTTTGGTCAACTTCAGCTTCATAAATGCTTTGAATTAAATTTGACTGTTCAGAAACATTCCTAATTGTAATGGTACTGCACATGGTATGGCACAGTTCTTAGCAGAAATTCATGCTGTAATATGATTCTGTGATTACAGGTGTGTGGGTTTTATAATTTACTAGCACACAAAAGTATTTGGCGAACTTTGAGACAGTTCTTTTCTAGCACATTGGGTGCTTTTTTCCTTTAAATTCTGAAGCAGAGGGTGCTAAGTCTTTGGCTATAACAAAAGCTGGGTAGAGATCATACAGTGTTAAAAAAAACCCCAACAACTAACCAAAAACCCCACCTTGCATCTGCCATCTCTGAAGGTCATAAAAATATTATGGATTTGAGGGAGCTCTATCAGTTTACATAAGGGATTACAAAAAGTGGTTGCCTGTAATACCAAGGGACCCTACTCGATGACCTGAGATTATTCTTCCAGTTTTTACTTTATTACAATCCAGTTGTAAGTGAGAAAACAACTCACTGATGTATTACCTTAGGTGCTCTGTACACAACCTGCTGCTCAGCCACTAAATGCTGTGTTACTGAAGCAAAGTGAATTGCATGAAAGTGAGTGAATGGCATGCCAGAGCATCAGGTGGTGCCCGAGATGAGAATCCTACCGACCAATGCTTCACGGATTTCCACTTGTGATTTGCACACTGGAAACAGACCATAGCGGGCTCCACAGGAAGACCTAAGCTCTAAACCATGTAAAAAGGTGAAAAAATGCCAATTTTTCCTTTGGGACCTCTGACATCAATAACCTGAAAGACCATTCTGTCTGGTTGGCTAAAATTCAGAGGCAAATCAAAAGCAGGGTTTAGTCACAGTATCATAAACTGTTTGTAATGCCAATTAAATTAAAAAAAAATATAAATAAAATCGCTTCAGGGCTGCCTTCCCTGGGCCATTATATTGGTATGGTTTCAGTTCCATTTCCACATCATTTCAGTTTGTTAGGAATAAATAACAAATATTATGACATCCAGTTGTTCCAGGAGCTGCATCATTACCACTTCTTTAATAACTCTCTACGCTCTGGCAACTATTTCACTATTTAGGTTAACAATACTGACAAATGTTACTGTTTTCATGAAGAAATCTACCCACATTTTGTTGTAACTATTCACTCAAAGAAAATATTATCAAGTAGTTTGTAATATTTGTTATTTCTATGGTATTTCTGTATTATATTTGTATCAGCCACACATGAATCTGATGAAAGCTACATTTGTTGAAAGCAGATTAAACCAACATAAATGGTGGAAGGGATTATGTTGTTTTCTTTAAATTGCAAGAAATTATATTAAAATAATATCTTTTTAGTATGCTTTTTTAGAAGCATTTGTGGCTTGAGAGCTTTCAAAGTGCTTTAGTGAAGGTTCTAAAGATAAACTAAAAGCTTTAATTATATTATTTTGCAGTCATTTTAATCACATAATTTTTATTCTTCGGCACAACTGAAATCCTAATGTATGTGTGTGAATTACTGTATTCAGAATTAATCTGAAGAGATCTCTGCGTAACAAAGAATACACATAATGCACAGTGTATTAAATGTACTGTAATTTATACAATCAGTGAGAAGGTAAGCTTTAAGCCTTGTATTTTCTGGGGTTATTTCTAATTATAATAACTTTTCTCTTTTTGACTGATTTGAGACTTCATATGAACTCACCTTTTCTCAGTTTAGGCAGACATATTGAGCCAAATATTTTGAAAAGCCCTATTGATTTTTGTTGGTTAAAAAAACAAAATTCCTTGCTCCACCTGTGTAGAACTCTAGCATGGTCACATAGTTCTACTATTCTAAATGTAATGGGATTCTTGTTTTCTGTAAAACTGTTCCAAGAAGTAAATAAAATACTCTGCACTACTAGTTTTATCCAAACAAATGTGTTATGCATAATCCACTCTTGGCTTAATTTATACCTGTAAAATCTCACTTAGTATATCATTTAACTGTCTTTATTCTTTAGTTTGGTTGTTTTCCAGTTGGTTTTTAGCACACCTAGTATGAAACCTTTTCTAAGATTTCAAGCGATGCAAGTGTCTTCACAGAAAAGGCTTTTTCTTCCAAGATTACAGCTATCATGAACAAAAAATTATTTGTTTTGTCAACAAATTTAACAACCTCATAAGGAAAAGAAGTTTTTTACAAATGTAGGTGAATGACAGGAAAAAGAAAAGCAGATAGTCACAGTAAAGATACAACTGGGAGCTCATGGGAATTAAAAAAAGAAATCAATTATGACCAATGACGGGGATAGAAATAACCACCCAGGGATAACCACAGACCAGTCAGGGTTGATCTAATGAAAAAGTCTCCAGTGTGTGAAACTAAAGGCTAAGGAAATATATCAAGGCAAGGAAAGCAGCGTGAACTGTCAGTCTCTTTTTGCATTTCTTTTCCTCATGGAGTTTTCTCTTTTAAGTATTGAAAGTTTTATTTGACTAAAACCTATTCCCTTGATCCTTTGGTCCACTTTGGATACTCAGTTTTAGAGAGGATTGTAGGCATATTCACCCTTAAGATGTGGCCCATTCAATGTCCCATCTCATCATGCAAGGAGTGGAAAAAAAGCCCAAGTGATGGAACACCGCAGCTTCAAATTTATTGCTTTTCCATCTTTTCACAAAATGAAGTTGTCTGAGTTTCCATAAGACAGCCTGGCATGTCTACTCAGCAGGGATGTTAGAGTAGTTGTCCAGTATCACTTGTTCCATGCTCAGGAGAGAGTCACTATTTATTTATTTATCTTAATGTTGTGGTTTGGTTTGGGTTGTCAGGGAACTGCATTGAATTATAAAAGTGTTCATTTACCTTAGAATGTCACCGTTGACAATAAAATGCTGAATGATATTTTGGAAAAGCAATATTTTTAGCTTTGGTTGCTTCTTTTCTTTTTCTGTTGGTTAACAGGGATATTAGCATTCTTTCAAGAGAGTTAAAGGTGCTAGTGAGCATCTGGGAGCAGTGGAAGCCTTTTTCTTAACAAAAACTCTGAATTTTACACTGATTTCCACATTACTTTAGCTCTCTAATTCATGTCACATGCTGTGGGAAACATGTTACATGAGGGCTAATGCTTAGGCCCCCAGGTGAAAGGACTGAAGAGTTTCTGAATTGGAAGGAGCTCATTTAGCATGCAAGTATCTGGTGGACCATCAGCCTTTCCCCCAGGACAGATCCACAGTCAGATCTTGAAGACACTGAAGAACTCCTAAGCCAGACAGCTGCCACGAGACTGTCCACAACAAAGGCTGCCAATAATCACTGCTGCTGTACATATTTTGGCTGGCTTGGGGCTTTTTTTTTTTAGTTTTGGAGGTTTTTTTTTTATAAAGCCTGATCCAAGATTTCCAAAACCCAATCTAATCTGATTAATTTTTTTCAACCAGCATCCAGTCTCTGAAGAAGCCCAGTGGAAAATGACTGGCAGAGCTTTTCAACAGAGATTTAGATACTACATTAATGAGAAGGTGGCAGCAGGAAAAGGGACACACTGGAGTATTTAGAGGAATGTTCACAGTTAACCTGCACAGGGTACCTTTGCATGGATGCCAGAGTGCACTAGTCACACATCACTTCTTAAACACACTCCTTAGACATCTCACTAGAAATATGAGATGGAGAAGTTCCCTGCTGGGGAAAAATATTTCAGGTGTACCCATATTATCCTCAGAGTCTTACAACATTTAATATTATATACAAATCTTTCCAGGTTACTTCCACTGAAAGCATGGAAAGCTGTAGGTTGCTGGGCAGGGAGGAATGGATGTGCTATGGCTGGGTCTGGCTGTCCTGAAGTGCCCACGTGTCAGCTCAGTTTGCTGTTGGAAAGCCAGGCCCTTCTGGAGCTGAAAGTTCCTGAACACAATACCTGTGCATGTATAAATATTTTAGGTATAAGTAACAGGTCCTGGGGCATTTAGTGGTCCCTCCAGAAACAGGAACCTCCACAATTGTGATCCTAATCATTGTGTAACTCTCACCTGTGAACAGGCTATTGTGTTTGACATCTGTGAAAGTCTGTTTCCTACTCGGGCACAGTGCCCTCTCAGTGAAGTGTACTAAATCTTCTCAGCAGGCAAAATAACCTTAACTGATAGAGACAACATACTCCTGAGTTCACAAAGATTTATTATTCTCAGTGCAACTAACCATTGAAGTCTTTGTCTTGTGAATTAGCTCTAACATGTATGCTTTTCTCTTTAATTGTGGCAATCTGTGATCAGATCCTATGGAAGTTCAAAATGTGTGCATGTAAGCATACAGGGAATTAAGCAGTTTACAGAAATGAATGTTAAATATCAGCTCTATTCTGAATTCTGAGTAATATAAGACATCTCGAGAATGTACTCAGATTTAGTACAGTACAGAAAAACACTCAGTCCCAAATTGCAGCAATTCCTGCTTTTTGCAGAGGAGCCACCAAGGAGGTGTGGCAATCAGTAGCCAGATTTGCTGAAAGTATCCATTAGTTGCATCTCGGGATATCTTCCCCTGATTGCTATCATAGAGCATCCTCTAGAGCCATCTCTTTCAAAGTTGGGAATAGAAATCCTCCAGTGCTTTAATACTTACACTCTAGGCACAAGAAGTTTGTTTGTTGCTCTGAAACTTAACTGCTGCAGATTTTTGGCTTTTTAATTCAACCCATCTGAATTCAAAACCAAGACATTTTGTATAGTCAGCGAAGCTGGTCTATCATATTATTATTTATTTTTTTTTAAGATATTCTTCCTTTAGTGACTCCTGCTTTGTTTTGCAGCAGCAGTCGTAAGAGATGGAAAGATTTGA
Source organism: Serilophus lunatus (assembly GCA_013399895.1). NCBI lineage: Eukaryota > Metazoa > Chordata > Aves > Passeriformes > Eurylaimidae > Serilophus > Serilophus lunatus. The sequence continues at coordinate 563,523 of VXBA01002400.1, read as the reverse complement.
GAATCACTTAATTTGAGAAAAAAGTCGTTGAAGGAAATTAATCAATAAATTGTACCCTGTGGCAGGGAATTACCTCAGCTGGAAAATGCCATGTTGTTTTATTTTGGAAGTCAATATTTTATAGACTTGCTTCCCACTGTCGAGATTCACTTAGTTAACGAGACAAAAACTATTCTCATTAATTAAATGTTCATCTAAATATTACAGGAAATGTGCTTGTAAAGGATTTTAAATTGTCTCACAGAGTACTGTAACATTTTCCCTTATGAGCTGTTCCTATGTATAATACCTAATCTTCTATCAAAGCAGTCCTGTAACAGAAAGAGTAACCCAAGTGTAATTACCTCCTGATTAATCATCTCATTTGCATGTTTGCCACTCAGTTGCCTGTGGTGATATTATGCTAAACACAGATGGGTTCTCAGGTTCTCCTCACATTCGGGTTTTAGTGCAGCTGCACGTGAAGCCAGTGGTGGGAATAGCAGCACACATGTAGCTGCAGCTAGTCTGGAGAAACCTGAGCAGAGCAGTTTCACCTTTATTATGTGAAGCTGGAATTCCTTAGGGGTTATCTCTTTCCCCACACATATTTGGAATTTTTGGACTAATCTTGCCCTTCTGCATCACATCCTAAATACATTTAACATGTGGCAGTGATTTCCACTCCAAGTGTGTTGTTTGGGACTCCTATTAGCAACAGTTGCTGAAATGTTCAGTGCACCCCTCTGTGTATTTGGTTTCTTTATAATTTCTTTTTGTTTTAGTCTTTTAAACAAAAAAGTAAATTTCCTAATCATAAATGGATTATAAGGAGACCTCTTGCAGTCTAATAGATTAGGAATATTTTATTTCTCTGAACATGCAGCACACACAGAAAATGTGGGCTTGATAGAACCAGTTATCAGATTTACTATGGCTGGTCCTGTATTTCATCAGTCTTCAGCCACTTTATAAAAAGATGCCAGGAAATAATGCCGTGCTCTATCATTTATGACTTGCTCAGACAGAGACAGACATCTGTATCCTTTTCTACTCTCTCCAACTCTTCTATCTTTCCCTAGATTAACTTGGCCTGTAATTTGATGGTTTAGTTCCAGTACGTGTCTGTCAAAAGCAGCCATATTCATCTAGTAGGCTGTTAAAGCAGGTGTTTAATATTATTCTCCAGTGTTGAAGAATAGTAGCCAGCCTTGATACAGATATCTGCGATTTTGTGTGGTTTCAAAAGAGCTTTTGCTAAGTACATGCATATTGAATTCACAAGTTATTACAAATTAGGTTGTCCTTTTTCACAAAACAAAGTGTATGTGTCAGAGGCACGTTGTTTGACTATTTTTTTTTTGAGGTTTTTCTTAAACATTCCAAATATTTTGCATTATCATTTTAAATGCATTGCAAGTACTCCTCAACTCCTTGAAAGCATTCCTCCTATACTATAATCAGGATAAAGCTACTTAGCCTCTCTCTGTAGTACAAAAAGTTGCACAGGTAAAAGTGCAGCTCGGCCATGGTAGAAGTTATCAGTGATAAAAGTACAGCAGAGGTTTATTTCTTTGACTTTGAACTAATGGAAAATATAGATTATGGAAGAGGTAGGCACTATGGCTAGAAGCAGCTAAATCTACTGAAAAGGAGTGGAGTAACTTAGAGTAAAACTCCAAGGATTTTCACTGAATTCACTGAGGTTCTTTTAAAAATAGACGTAACAAAAACTGTTGCCTTAAAGTTAGCGCAAAACTGTGTTATATTTGTCAAATGATTAAGACTTTGAAATAAATAGCATTTTATACAAATCTGACAGAAATTAAAAGTGAAAATATGGAATGAGGAGGACAATAAGGTGTGCAGTATGAATAAAAGTGTTGCTAATATCACTTGTTATTCTTGTTATTCTCCATTGTTTTTTATTTGGAACATAATAATTGTATATTTTATTAGTTTGGGAGCAAATTAAATCTGCACAAAAGACATGTCCTTTTAAATTCTGATGACTTAAATACTTTAACTTTTCAACTATGTTGCTGGATGGTATTAACAGAATCCTTTGCATTATCTACAGTGCAGGTGGTAAAGGGACGGCTTTTCTATTTTATCAAAAACCCTGGTCACCATGGGAAATTAAATTTAGAAAGCCACTTGATTTATTGCAGCATGGAAATACTTCTTGGACAAATTCCCCGTGGCTCTGGCTACTCTGGAACCAAAGCCTGTCCTTTGGGGTTCCTGGGAGTTAAACTAACTCAAAACTTATCATTCATTGATATACACCAGAAATTAACTTCTAGAATGAAAAGTCTTAAATTAAAATCAGAAAATTGCTGCTAATAATTAGCTCTTCTGGAAAAAAAAAAAAAAAATCAGGATGTCATCTAGCATTTTCCTGACTTTTCTTCCCTCCCTTTTTTTCAAGTTCTTTAAAAAATATTTCTTAAAGTTTTTAAGTTTTAAAAATGTTATTAATATAGAGTTCTATTAGAACAAAAAACCCCTAGTAGTATTATCATTTATACTATATGTATATTAAGTAATTTATAATATTCATCTAACACCAATATTACCTTTTGAAATTACCACTTCCATTTATTGCTTTGCAAGAAAGAGCATTGCTGAATATCAGTCACTGAAGTGAACATTTTTATGAAGTTAATGCACTTCCCTGGGCAGCAGAAGTGATCTCTGCAGAGTTCTGGAATATGATGCCTAGTGATACTGATTTTGTATATATGCTCATGCCACATTAACAGCAGTTGAAGATAAATGGATTTTTGGAACCTACAGCACAAATGATGTGCAGCCTGTGCTTTCAAATGCCTATTTCCATAATGTGAGTCTTTGTTAGAGAGGTGTTCAGTGTGACTAGTTTTCTACAACTACCAGCTGTTTCTCATAAGGAATTGTATAGTACCAGGATCTGCTCTTAGACTGTTTACCTGATTCACATATAGCTCATGGAACAGCCATTGCTTTGTATTGACTTTCTGTCACTATTCATCTGACAGAATTTGAACCAGTAACCTACAGGTGATAGGCAATATATCCCTTAATTCTCAGACTCTTTGTATCCAGCCACTATTTTTTTCATATTTCAAGATTCAGAATAAATGAAATTTCAGCATATTTAGAGACCACAGTGCAATATAAAGACACGTTCTTTTCCAAAGTCTACAGGCCAGCCTGGAGATATTTCCCTAATTTCTTCCTCTGAAGAACATTACACATATCTTTTAGACCATGTCTACACTTTCTCATACTAAAGGCTCAAGGTGACTTGAGTGACTTTTTTTTTTTTTATTCTATGTCTGGAAATACTTTAAAAATAAAGATTTTTTAAAACCTGTATGTCTGTGCTGCTGACAGGTTAACATTCAAGCATGCAATTCCATACTATACTTTTTGAAAGACTTCCAGAGCCTCACCAGCATCAGCTGGCAAATTTGCCATGTTCCACCTAGGCCAGCAAAAGAATGAGAGGTTTTAAGGAAGGCATCTTTTGGGTTCTTTTAGCCCTTTGAGGGGCCAGGTTTTGGTTCTTCAGTATCTTTATACAGAACATCAGAGCAAGGCTCAAAGATTTTAGCCCATCACAGAACAGGTTAATATGTAAAAAAAACCCTTCATACTGAGTGATTCTAGAAATGAGATATTTTATAAATGGTAATAACCATTCTCAAGTAATAATGCACCAGTTTCTAAAGTTCCTTAGTGTTTTGTTAAGCTGGTGAAACATCAATGGTTTAGGACTCCTCCTTGTTTGTGGTTGTATTGCTTGTGTTTTTACACTTTATAGTCTGTAAAAAACATGTACATACACTTTAATTTTCTTCCTGGAAATGCACAATACAGAACAATTTTTTGGATGAAATTAATAATGTAATTTCAACAATACACAATTCTTTTTTCCTTACTAATTTTAAATATTTTGAAGGCATTTGTTTCCTGCAGATAATAAATGCAATAAAATATAAATAATAAATAATAATAAATAATAAACTGTCTTTTTTTCCTGTGCCTCTTTCCTAAGATTTCTGATTGGATTGAGGTATTTTAGGTGTTTTTGCTCATTTATTTAAACAGGAAACAAAAAAAAAAAAAAAGAAAAAAGCAGGAAAACATGAGGGAACAGACTGTTGTGTAATCCTGAATCATTAATTGAACATTCACTCAAAACTCAAATATTTAGAATTTATCTTTCCTCTTCTTATCTGAGGGATAAACAGTAGGGAATACCTACAGTAGGGCGTGTTGCATATTATGGGCACCTTACAAAACTGTGCTTGACCATCCCTAGGTTATGGGTATTCTTGTTGGAAAGGTTGTAAATATCAAGTAATATGTGTTTAAAGAGGTTATTTAGAAATAATTAATAAAAAGATTTTTCCTTGGCCTTAAAGTGAGGGCAAGGGAAACATTCCTGAGAAAGCAGAGAGATGGTTTCATTAAGTAGCACGTTATTTGTAAGAAGCTCATTCTAGCCACAAGTACTCAAAAGAGTGGTCCAAACAAAAGATCAGATGAAGCACAGACATCTTAAGTGCTGTCATTTTACAACCAAGGTGTTGAACTGTGAATGGTGATTTTCAGTTTGGGAAGAAAGTGTCTTATTGTTGGAACATCTGTGCCAGTGCAACACTTAAAAGCAAGGCTTGGGCATTTCATTGCTTTGCCTGGCACAAGCTGCCCTGTGCAGTTTCAGGTCACTAAGCTTCTCACTGGACATAGGGCTGTTGAGAAAAAAAGAGAGCAAATGGAGCCTCTGATAGCATATTGATATGCAAAGAATCTGACATAATGATATTAGGATGGTTTATAGGGCAGTTTATTCTATTGCTATTTCACCTGGTAACAGTCACATTTGTTTCTGTAATGGCTCCACGCGAGAAAAGGTTCCTGAAATGAGGTAAAAAAGAGAAAGGATAATCTTTCTTATTATGTTCATTAATAATGAATGTGTGTGTTGTCCTTTTTTTAATGGTGAGCATAGGAAAGATTGAGAGTGGTGTAAATCTGTGATTGTCTCATGCCTTTACTACTTGCATTTCTACTATGCCTGATGAATATATTACCAGTTTGCACAGGGAGACATTTCCATATACAAAATTACTAGCAGACAGAACTGTTCACATACTTGAATTGTCAGCATAATCACTTACATATCCCGATTCTAGAAATTCCTTATGATGAGAAGGTCTCCACAACTTGTCTTTCTTCCTTCTGCCACCACACCAGCTTAATTTTGAACATGTGAAAGGAATCCTTTCTGATTTTTCAGAATGCAGAGTAGTGTTTCTGCCAGGATGGTGAGCTTGCATAGTGGGGAATTTCAGCTGATGACTATCTCGGAGTTGGTTGTATGAGCAGCCACATAAAAGAGGAACAGACATGGTACACATAAATGGAAGATTTTTTTATAAGAAACCATGATATAGTGGTCTATTATAATTTCTGTTGATTCTACAATGAGTAAATGCAGTAGTAATTTCTGCTGTTAGTTGAGATTAGACTTTCCAAGATATGTGTGGTTTGTATAAATGAGATGAGTAATACCACATTAAAAAATTGATTGATGCAAATGCTGGTCTGGAATTAGCTGGAAGTTTCTTCTCTCTTACACGCTAACATATGAATATGTTCTTTTATAATGTTAGTGAATCTTTAATAAAGATGTGCTCCATCTTTAGTTAATTCTGTTGGTTCTTAAAAGCATCTATGCTGATGCATAAGCATCACTAGATTCTTGTCCCTCTTCCACTTCTAGCCATCTGCATTTTGAAATGGTTTCTGGTTTCTCTTTAGAGAGTTTTCTTCTTATGTTCCCATGGTTCTTTTGAAGCAGATGTATAAAATCATGTTTAAACAAGATCTTTGTAATATTGTCTTTCTGTCATATGCTTGTCTATGCTTTTAATGGACATTTATTTTTACAAGCATTTAGGGCATGTCCAGAATGGTAGATCTATCATGACTGTGTTGAGTTCTACAGTGAATGAAATGCTGTTCTACTTAACTTTCTTTGATGGGGTTTTTTGGCGGTGTTTGTTTGTTTGTTTGGGGGTTATTTTGGTTTTAATCCATTTAGAGCTTATTTTCTAGAAATGAACCTCTACATGCAGTATTTCAGGACCATTTTATTCAAGGCATTCACCCTGTAAAGAGAACTGAAAATATATAGACATCATTGTTGAAGCAAAAGTTACATAAATGCAAACAAAACCGAAGTAACTGATGGGGGAAAAGTCAGTCACATTGTTCACGGGAGGAATTTTTCTCCATCAGTACCTCAGTGTTCTTCTTTGCATTGTGTTTCTGGGTATGTGCATTGTTTCATACATATTTGACTTAAAAGTCTAGGTAAGCTTAAGGAAGAACCTTCATACTATAATTTCTTCCTGAATTGGGATAGGAAGGGAAATAAAGCCTGACAATTTTCTGTGTCCTGTGGTAAAGTTTTCACAGCTGTGCTATGGTTGTTCACAGACTAAGCTTTCCCTAAGGAAAAGATGCAAATCCCATTTGAGGTTAGTGGAAATCTTTGGATCCAGCTCAAAGTAATAGAATAATGTGTAATCTTTATCATAAAATGTAGTAGCTCTTACTTCATCCTTCAAGATAATTTCTCTGCATCAGCATGAGAAGACAAAGAACAGACATGCATTGCAACAGGAGAGTCCAGCACTACACCCACCTACCTAGTGTCTTCTCCAGAAAACTGAAGAAATATATTTTCAGGAATTGTGTGGCTTCAGGATACAAAAGACATTTGACTTTACATTACCTTGATTCTGTCTTTATATTTGAAAAATATAATATATTTTACTGTACTGGTTTGTGAGAGAGGGTTTACAAAGTCAAATACCTAAACTATAATTTTTTTTCCAGTTTTCAAGCAAAAGTATTTCTATGCTTTCAATCTGATTATTTTCTTCTCAACTGCTTTTAAAATATCACTTAGGGATAAAAAAAAAGAAAAAAGGCCAAACCATCTGATGTACTTTCCCTTCTTTGTTGAAGTTCCACTGAGTCATTCTAAGATAAATGGATTTTTCTTCTTCAATCCAAAGCTTAATTATGGTAATTAGCCTGTGCAATTTGTAAAGTTTGGCAGTCAATTCAGCTCCTAATATGCATAAGCCTCTTTCTGTTACAAATTGAGTAGGTTTAATCAGTTTTAAAAGGACAGTGTCTCACTATGTCTGCATGGGCACACTGTTAGATTTTCAGATTGGTTGTTATTCCAAACTCTGCTACATCATTAGCAGTTTTGATATTTTTAATATTCATGAAGCTTTCATTTTAGCATTAATCCCCAGCATCTGTGATTATGATGGGTACTTTTGGGAGCTGTCTATTATGTGTCCACGGAGAATGAAAAGCCCAGCAGTTCCTGGCAGTGAATTAACCCTCACAATGCCAGTTGGTGCTGAACTCCTTTTGAAATGTTGCCTTCTGCTATGTTCCTTTCTATTCAGATTTCACACTGAGGTCTGATTTCCGCAGCAGACACAAGTTTCATTTCATCCTGACAGCCATCTGTGACACTAAGAATTTTTCCTTTCTTCATTCAAAGAATGCATCTTTCAGNCCCCCCCCCCCCCAGACTCAGTGTGGTAATCAAATGGGAGAAAAATAGAGTTCAGAATGCAGAATTCTATCTTAAGGGAGAAGAAGAAGGCATTAAAGAATTTTATTTTTCTTGAATTCAAGGAAGTGAGAAGAATGTTTTGTCAATCTTTTTGGTGTTCTGGGGGTTTTTTGTAACATTCATGGCAGGATTTTATTTAGCAGGAGAATTTTTCTAAACTTCAAAATGTGGTCATTAAAAGATCTTTTGTCTGTGCAAATAAAGTCTGGTGAACGGAGAACAGACTTTGGGTGCTGTTTCTCTCTCTGCTGCTAATTTGTGGCATATAGAAAATTACACTTCTGTCAGTTTTGCTTCTTTTCTGATTCAGAAAACCTAAAACATTTTACAATGCAGTTATCTTATCACCTATTTTAGCCATGAATTTTAACTCCTTATCTCTAGTTGAAAAGTACTTGATGAATGAGGACAGATTCTTCCAGTTTAGTTTTACTTCAGGTGCTTTACATCACTGTGGAGGAGCTTCCTACCGTGGAGGGTGTAGATGGCATCCAGATTAGGGTGGCAGGAATAGGCACTGTAAAATATGTACATTTCATTTTCCTGCTGTGCAAAGAAGGAAGATGTCAGCATCACTAAGGCATAAAAGTCCAATAGAATAAAATAGCACTACTTAAAGAATGTTTTTATGTACTGCCATGGTTGTAGTAAGAAGTCTTCATGGCTTGTCATACCTGGTGCCAGAGGTGGGGCTCAATTCATATCCTGAAGAAGTTCTGAGCAGTTTTGGGGGAGCTTTGTGTTCCTTTGTAGAATCCATCGAAGACCTTCTAACATGAATTGCCTAAAGACTGAAGTCTCTCTTGGCAAGCTCATCTGCTCCTAATTGCCTCAGCAGGCTCCCCTCCTGGGCTCTGCTACCTGATCACACAAGTGCAGGGTTGTCAGGATTTCCTTTTTCATCCATTGTTCCAAACCTTCTTTGTCTCAGGCTGTTTAAAGGCTCTGCCTGCCTGCTTGGAATGAAACGAAATTTCTGTCTTAAAAATGTATAAAAGTAGATGGCTTTCAGTGCATTGTCAAGAAAGGTGATGGAATCTTTTGTCTTTATCCATCAAGCTTTTTTTCTCCAAGACTGCTTTGTTATTTACCGAAGCCATACGGGTTTAATTACATAGTTTGGGAGAAATACAATTGTGCGTAAGTTGCTACCCTCAAAGACTTTGCCCTGCCATCAGGAGCCCTTGATTGGCCTTTGCTGCTAAAGCAACTGTACTAACTGTAAGGGGACTTGCCAGCACCTACTCCCAGCAGTATGGAAGCACAGAAAGAGCTGCATCAGCAGCAAATGCAGTGGGAAAGCAGTAAATGAGTGAGAAAGCTCATTTCTGCAGAAATGAGCCGCAGAAGAAGAGAAACAAGACTGCAGTATCTTGATGATGACAATTGTTTCTGTTGTCCTAACAGGACAGTCTTGAATGCCTGGAGCACTAATGGGAACCGAGGCTGGGCACACATTGATCTGTTGGGTGCTGGATTGTGTGGCACTGCTTCAAAGCTAGTCTGGGCATCCTGAAAGCTTAAAAAAATTACAATTTCACTGACTTTTCCATACTTTTTCATGGTTTCTAACAATTCTGACAGCAGGAATATACTGTTGTTTGGGTGGAAGAGTGTGCATCAGCAGGTGTACAGTAGATTATATGTCCACAGTAATGTTCTTGTGTCACGGATCTTTAGAGTTCATCTTCTCCCTTCTTGCAGCATGGAAGTGCTGAGAGCAGACCTCCCCTTGGCACTGCTATTGTTATATTCCTCCCAAATGTACAGCCTTTTCAAAACAAAGACCTCAGTTCAGATCTTAGTTTTTAAAGCTTGACATAGTTACATATTTTCTTAGTTGTTGTGCTGTTTGTAATACCCTGGGAACAGCCTATAGGTAGATGCAAGTGCAAGAAAGCCCCAAACCTTCTCTCTTTTTTTCACCTTACTTACTGCATTGTGTTACGTGTATACAGTTTCTCTGGGGCTTTCTGGGAAATACTGGATATTCTGCTCATGTTTATGGGCTTGCCCAGGCTCCCTGGTGTCTGGGAATACAGAACGAGTGTTGGAAGCCTTTTCTCACTGTCTGAACAACATTTTGAGAAAGAAAAGTGAATGTGCTGGGAAAGCTGCAGAGGTTTTCCTTAAGCCCCATTTCCCCAACTCAGTGCCTTCACCAGGAGACATTCTGCATGTGAGCATCATCTGCCCTGATGGTGAGAGCTGGCCTCCTTCAAGCAGTACCTGTCTCTCAGCTTGGGCATTCCCTTTCACCATGCCACAGGCTGCTCTGTGCTTCCACTGCTCTGGACTGTGTGGGACATAGCTTGAAACCAGTTTCTTAAAAGTAAGAATACTCTGCTACTCCCTGCTTCTTTGTAAATGAAGTGGCACCTTTTTCACTCCCTTGGTAAAATACCTGTTATGAAGTATATTCTCCCAGTGCAAAGTCAGATTCTGTAGTTATCTGATCCTAAGCACAGCAATTATGAATAATGTCAAGTACTGAGGATGGAATTTAACAGAGGTTCAGTTTTTATTACAAAAGGAACAAGAGCTTTGCAGTCTAATAAATGAAAGAAAGGTGACGGCTGGAATTTGATTTAAGGAAGCAGGACTTTCAAACATAATTCCTTCTGTGTAATTTAATAGCCATTGAGGAAGTACTGGCATCTACAGTATGTGGTCTGTTAATCTAATTAATCTACCCTAAAGGTTAAGTCACACAACCGACAAGTATAAGTGGATTTTGATCAAGTTTTACTGGGCCTATAAAATATGGTATATATGAGGATGTCCAAATTTGCTTGTGTTTGCATTGGAAGTAGCTCAACTTTTTAAGGTCGTGTACTGATGTACTTGCACTCACAATTTTTATTTAACTTTCTATTTCCAACAATAACATGCTGTGGATTTAAGAATTGCTTTTTATGATGCTGAGTGTCATTGAAAAAGTACAGCCAAAAAACGGGAAGGAGAAAACTGCTGTTCTTTGCCAGTAGAGGTAGGAGTTAAAATGAGCATCGAATGCCAAAGCCTATTATTTTCAAGGATGTAAGAGAGGATCCCACTTAGTCCAGTGTTGCATTCGATGCTCCACAGATTGTTAACCTTTGTTTGCGTGTACTCTGGCATCCTGAGAAACACTGACTTCAAAGACCAATCTTCTATTCTTAATTTTAATTCAGCTGCAACATGATTCCTGTGACAATGGCTTTTCAAAAGAAAGAGTGGGCAAAACTACTGCTTCTCCCAGACTGTCAGATGAGACTAGCTCACTGTATGTTGCAGTAATCTAAATCCTGGACTGTCCTAAGTGAAAACGAGTCAGGTTCTTAACCATACTGAGTCCAGCTATTCAGGTAAATCTGAATCAATGCAAATCTATGCAAAAACGTAGAGCAGTTTAGGTGACAGAGATTTTCCCAATTGTTTAGTTTAAATCTGTATTCTCTGATCTATCAAACCCCAAATTCTGCCTCTCTCTCCACTGCTTTCAATAGGTTTTCTATCTTTCTGCAGACAGCATAAATATATAACTTTGGTGTATGTACCAATGCACATCTCATTGAAGGTTCATTCCTTTGACAACACATCTGCTACTGTTACCATGATGACAACCCTCAAAGAAGCCTACAGCTAAAAAAGAAGTTCAGAAGAAGGGGCAGACCTACATGCTCTTGGGGATTTTTAAAAGTTTTTATTGCCCTCCCTTTCACCCAAGTGTTGTTGCTGTCTGTGTTTAATACTAATTGCTGCTGCTAAGGTTGGTGCTCAGGTTTGTCAGTTCTGAATGTGGGCACATCAGCAGACACACTTTCCAGGAACCTCTCATATGTGTCACTATAGTTGTGTTCATTTCAAAATGCAAATTAATTGCTTACCATAGGAGAAAATTGTGCAATGAAGCTCTAGAGTATATAAATATTTAAACATGTTTTTAAATACATTCAAATATTTGTGTATGGAGAGGGGAGGGGTTAGTGGAGGCAATACATTCAAATAAACATGTTCGATATTCTGTTGTATAATATATCAACCCAGCAAATTCCTACTAATTAGTATTTTGAGCTCTCATGGTGTTACTAAATCGTTGGCACCAGATGAATAAAATGTTTAGAAAACTTTTTTATGATCTTATTGGTGCATTCACCCATATCAATGACCAAAATTTATCTTGCATTAGCAAATCAACAGATTTCTTTCTTCTGCTGAGTGTTTTTGGCAACACAGATGGAGAACACAGCAGTCAGGGCCCCGCTCAAAGGCACCACATAACTGAATGGGTTACTTCCTACATTAAAACCAGCTTGTTGACTTGGCAAAGAGCCCTGGTCAAGTAATACAACCAGTGCTGCTGCCATTTGTTAATTCTGCATAATTAAACATCAATTATACATAGTATTGTTTTCTACCAGGCTCCTCAGCTGGCTTTTCTTTATTATGATTGTGTGCCAGTTTCCTTCCTTATTACTAAAAAGGGCTTTTGATTTGTTATTGTAATTAGGAGGTTTAAAAGATATCAAATTTTTCTAAAGAGAGAACAGCAAAAGAGTATGGAAGTTGGGATATCATTTTACAGGAAAGGCATTGCATATAATAGGTATTTTGATTTTTTGTTATAATCTGAGGAATCTGTACTGTACCTTTATAGGACTCCCCAGAACAAGTCTATTAATGAATGTGTAATAATAAACAAACATGCTTACAATGCACTTACAAAGTGTCTGTCTCTACTAGGACACCAGGAAATTCAAATTCAGAAGTTGGAGTATTTTATGCATCTTATCATACTGCTAAGTATTTAGAGACAGCAACACGGGAGATTCTTGACCTTCTTAGTGCTTTTAAACTGTGTTTTTGACAGTAAATCAGCTCTATTAGTAGTTACGATGGAGAAATGTCAAGAAAGGTGTTGCCTGTGTTGCTGGGAATGGTGGAATGTGACAAGCAGAAAGCTGGAGGCTGGTTTTATGCTTGTTTAGAGTTTATATCTTTCCCTCAGAACTAATGAGGGTATTTGTAGACTCATATGTAGACTTATATGTAGAATCAAAATTTATTTTTCAGCTACTTAAGTTTATAAAAATAGTCTGAAAAATGTTTTTTTTTCTCCTTTTCTTTATGATTGTTTATATAATAATATTACCAAAAGGATCCATACTCCCTAGACACTTAAGTGCATCTTACACAACCCATAAATTTTATACTAAAAAAAGAGAAAGGAAAAAAAAAAGAACTTGAAGGCTTGATAATCATTCGAATTTAAAAGGTCAGGAGGGATGTTAACTACGTCTATTACTCTTAATCTGTGGACTATTCAGCTGTCACACACACATACAGAATCTGTATGCAACATCCTCATGAGCTTTATTGAGAAGTGTTTTGATGAGTCAGCAGCTGGAGCTCAGTTCTCAGCCAAAATTTTTAATTCCCTCTTATCTCCTCGTGACTCTGCTCTTGCTATCTCTCATTCCCTTCCTTTGAGTCCACATAATTATTGGCACCCCGAATGAAAATGCAGAGTTTTAAGCTTGGCAGTTCTTAGTTCTTCATTCACTGGATCACCAGTCTACTGAACTATAAAAAGGAGAAGACATTGTTTCCTGCTTATCCTGAGAAGCCATGAGGTCAAAGAGACTTCCTATAACACATTAGAGAAAGCACAAAAACAAAACAAAAAAAAAGACTGTAGGATGAGGCTTTTGGTTCATGTTACAGTTTTTTCAATGGAGCCATTTTGAGTTGCAATTGTCAATAAAAGCTCTTCTTAACTCTCTTTAAGGATGGTCAGCTGTTTTGAATCATGTTGTGTTATGTGTGAAATGTATATTTCAGGTTCCATAAACTTAGTAGAACAGTACTGCTTTGTCTTACTTGCTTTAAGGATCATGCTATTTTGGTATCTTCTTTAGACCTTCTATCGTCATAGCCCTTACTCTTCCTGTCTTAGGCATATGCTTTCATTTTTATTATGGTTTAAAAAGAAAAAAGCATCATTCTAGGATGATATTTTTCCAAATTTGCATCTAAACACAGCATTACTACATCAGATACATCTTAATTTTGCAACTCTATCTAACACAGCAGATTTCTACTAGCGAAACATTTTCATCACAGAAAGCTTCCTTTTAATCTTTTATCCTGAAAGAAATGCTTTAGAGGGCACGAATGACAATCTTTATGGGAAGAACCAGTGTGAACTACAATGAGAAAGAGGTAGATTTTTTTTATTATTTATTTCTTATTGGCAATCCTTTTAAACAGATCTAAGCTCTGGGATGTTATTTATTACTGATGTTACAGGTAATGCCCCAAATATGGCAGGTTTTGAATTGTTTCTCTGACATATAGTCAAACCTGTCCCAAGTTTTGAGATGTTAGCTTGTAGATTAAAGAGCTGGGATTACATCCCAATTCAACAAAAGCTGCTGTAACACACAGATAATTTCTCTTGTTTTGTGTTTTGATTTCTATAGTTTTGTTTAAAGAACACTCTCCAGTCATGGCACTAAGATTTTGCTTGAAGCAAAGTACCTGCATAAATCCTACTTTGGATTAAAATAAGTAGGGAACACATGCCTAAAAGTGGGTCACAGGAGCATAATGGATGCAGCTTGACTTATCTCCCCTAAATGCCAGTTTTTATTTATACTCACATGTATTTATTCATAATATGTTTATGTATGCACATTCTGAGTGTATTTTGATATCCCATTGATTAATTGTAGAATGATGTGATAAGGTGCATTTATAGTGCACCTGGGACTGCTCCCCTGCAGCCACTCTATTGAGGGAAATCTCCTGGTGTCACTGCTAATAGTCTTTCCAGGATCAAAGGTTGAAGGTCACCTGGCTAACAAACCATGAAGGTTAGAAACAGGAGCATCAAACCATGGGAGAAGATGGATCCTCAGCTTTGCTTGCGAAGAGCTATTAGCCTCAAGCCATGGAAAGTCCCACAACACTAGGCCTTCATAACATACTGGTTTTATGCCTGGAAAAGCCATTTCAGACTGTAGCTGGAGTTTTTCAAGCTAATTACTTTTCTCTACTTCTGGACTCAAAAATAGTGCAATTCTCGTTCTCTCAGATTTGAAAGGAAAAGAATCAGCAAAAATGTCAATATATTTTAAATAACTGGATGATAATAAATGAAAGCACAATTTTACGACACACCAATGACACGTGGACCCTCCATATGGCATTTGTAGATGCCAGGATTTTTTTCATCTGGACTCCTTTGTCTTGAGAATAACCTGGGCATCCTGCAGATATCCAAGCTTCATGAAGCAAAAATATTTAGAACACATTATTTACTCTTTCCAAATTAGACTCTTTGATATATGAAAAATGTCACTAATTCCTTAAACTATGAAAGTTTTAAGTTTATTCCTTAAACTGTTTTGTCTTCTTCACCTAGACATGATTCAGTTTGGACAAGGAGTGCTTTGATTTAATAGAGAATAAAAAACCCACTAATTTTGCAGTTCATTTTATACTAAAAATTAGCAGAACCCGAGCCAACAGTCTTAGAAGCTGCTAATGAGGTTTTTGCAAATGTGGGTTTACATGCAGTGAGACATTGGGAAGAAGGAAGGTATATCCAGATTGAAACATTTCAGGATCACACTAAGTGGTATTGCAAAATGTCATGTTTAAATGCTACTAGGGGCTCCTATAGAACCACAGAAATATCAGAAACAATTTTGACATTAATTTATAGTAATGACAAAAACTAATCTGTTAGGATGTAGTGTTCGTATTTGGTGGGCACAGTTATATTTTGTAGCTTAGGAGTCTCAAACTAAGAAAGTTGAGTTTGTAAGATTAGGTTGTCACTTGCCAATCTAATCATTTAAGATCATTTAATCATTTGAGAAACTTGAAGAAAGAACATTTTGAATACTTAACATATTATTATCTCTCTTTTTGCCAAAGAAAATCCATGTTATTGCTTCTAAGACATGAATGACGTTATGTGAGATAAAGCATAATTTTAGAAAACAGTGAGTACTTATACAGGCTCAGCAAAGTGATGGTTTTCAGGACTACTGGCAAATTTAGGCTCACAAAAACTATTTTATGGGGTACAACAGTTGATGTCTCTAAGGATGTAACTACAATGCAAATACAATGCCCTCTTTGAAGTTTAGGATTAGTAAGATAATAACTGGACTTTAAAAATTCTTAAATATTCAACAGATAAGAAAGTTAAGTGGTTAAGAAATGTCTTGGATAAATTTATGCTTCACAGCTTGGCAAACATTCAGATTCTTACTGAAACAGTGGATATTATAGTAATGACAATGATATTAAGACACATTTTAATTTGCTATAAACTTTTATATTTTACAATTCATTAGTCTTTGTTCTATTTTGTAAAACTGATAAAGAGAGAATCAGGAATAGATCCGCAGAAGTGTCTGGCATTTTACTACCGGTCTGGATTTGGGCACTATTGATCTGATGGTGGTAACTCAGCAAGAAAGTGGCAGGTTAAGATACTTGATTTCAAAAGTTAGCAGCTGAGGTTTCCAAGCTAGCAGTCTTTCTTTCAAAATGTCTGTCATTCCTTAAGGTTTCATCTTCTTTAATCTGTCTTCATTCGAGGAGCCCCACACATTCTCTAAAATAGCTTTTCCTTTGTTTTCTTCCCAAGCAATCAGTCACAAAATGTTCCCTGTAAATTAAAAGAACTTTTGTCAGCCTGACCAGCACATACAGAACTTTGCCTCAGCAATCAATTTTCCTCCACATGTATACTTACAAATGGCACTAGGGTTTACATTTCTCTTCGCTGGGAGGACTTGGAAGAAGAGAGAAATATAGAAAGCAGCAATCAATATTTGATTTCATATTGCCATGTAAACATAAACCCAGATTTTTAAAGATCGAATATAACATTTAAATGTATTTTTCAAAAGTAGACACTTAATGTAAGTCTTATTCAGCATACTACAGATTATTATATTATTTAAAAACATTTAGTAGAAGTGAAAAATTTATTACATGCTTACTGATACTTTCCTAAGAATTGGAAATGCTCCTTTGTGTGCTAATCAGTTAATTATTTATCACTCTGGAAATGTTCATGAAGGCAACAGATGCCTCCTTTTGGGTTTTATAGTATCTTTGGCTTTTGTGCTGATTTGGACTAGCTACGTTAAAACTTGGAAACTAGTCAAATTTCTGCTATCAGGCAGCAGACTGAAAGCTCCAAAATATGGAGGTCATCGGGGTACTGGGACATTTACTTGTGTCCTTTTCTCCCTATACTAACTCCAGCATTACAGGCTTTTAAACACGGAGCTGGAAGCCGTGGTTGTGGAAATCTGAAGAGAGCATCTTTCTTCCCATAACTTGACTCTAAACACAATGGCACCTCAGATCTGCAGCTTTAAAACGGAGATGATAACAGTACATCCTCCAGCTTGCAGACTTGGGGAAAATATATTAGATCACATCTGGAGAGCATTTGGCAGTGGTATCTGCAAATGTATTGGTTTTGAAGAAGTCTGATCCCTAATCAGCATTCAGGGTCTACATGCCTGAAACACTTTATACTTCTCTGGCTTGTTGACTGGACATCATCTGTTCTCTGCACTGGAAGAACACTCTGATAGGATCATGGAACTAGTGACTAAGATGTGCCTTGGGAAGTTGTAGTAAGACGAGTTGTGCATCTTCACTTCTACAGTTTCCTAAATTTCAAGTTTTTGGCTTTGTGACCATAAGACCGTACAGGAGGGTATTTTAACTTGCAAAGGTTTTTGGTTGGGAGTGCTGAGGGGTGTCATAACTGTATATCATTTGTTGTTGTTTACAAAAAAAACCAAAAACGGTCAGAAGGTTTGTTGAAGAAATCTGTATCTGACTGCTCTCATTTCACTGACAAGAGTCTGTACAGTTTTTAATGCTTGTTTTTCATTACTGCATTTCTATTGTTTCTAAATGCCTGGAAAGCATAAAGACAGAGGAATCAGACTTACAAGGGATGGCTTCCATTTCCCTAAAGGGATTCTTGAGAATATTAGAGGGATGAAAGTGAAACTCTGGTGTTGTCACCCCTTCATACTTTCTGCTTTTCTCCTCTCTCAGCCTCCCCTTTCCACGCTATAATTTCATCCCCTCCCCTTCCAACAGCAGCTGTAGTTCAGCTTTGTCGGGCCCCAGGAAGCTTTCCCCGGAGGCGCTGCCGCACCTCCCTGACCTCCGTGGGGCTCCATCCCCAGCCGCAGCAGCCGGAGACTCATCTCAAGCCCAGGCTTTCGCTGTGGTTGGGCACTGAGTGAGACACCAGCCGGATTTAACCGAGTGTCCTTGCAATGGAAGATCCGGTGCTGTTTCCCTCAGATATCCGTTTTCAGTTTTTCCAGTAGCAAAAATACAAAAGAAATTGACTGTTTTCCTAAAAGGAGCCACGGAGAGGATCAAATGTGTGCTCTCCCTGCTCTCTCCCTTTTCTCCAAAGAGCTTAAATAAGATTGTAAGGGAAAGTTATCTACTACCTTGCAGTTTCCCTTTACCACAGTGACCTTGAAGCAACTAAGGGAAGTCTGAGTAAACACAGTTTTCACGAAGATGCAACCTAAACTTTGTCTTATTTTCTGGTAACAAAAGCTGGAACACTGAAGCACTGAGATAAATGTTAGGAGTCTTTAGGCTTGATGGATGAAAATTTGAGAAAGAGATTCTTAAATTAAGAAAATATATAAAAAATTCCTTGCAAAGATTAAATTTTCTAAATATACATAGAATAAAATAATAACTGATTGAATTGGTCTAGGAATGAAGGACTGATCATTAGTTGAGGTGTTTAGTCGAAAAATGAGAACCAGTTGCACAAGAAAGGGGGAGGTCAAATTCAAAAAAAAAAACCAACCCTGACACTGCTTTCAGAATGTTTAAAAGACATAGGGTAGTATTCAATATGTTGTGCTGTGTTCTGCTCAAGTACAAGTTCAGTTTGCTCTATACCTTTCTTCACAGCTTGAAGCCAATTGGACAAAGCATTTCCCTTGGAAGAAAGATAATTTCCCTTTCTTCAAAATGGACAAACATTAGCGTGGGTGTCATGTGCTCTGCTCTTTACTGAAATGTGAGCGCAATAAACAAAACTCCAAGTGGCCTGTGAAATCAGATGTGTGGATAGATGGAGTATTTTTCCCACTTCTCATCTTCAGATACTGGTAGGCTAAAGAAACCATGGTCTCAGACACCTATTTTACATTGTACTCCGAACAAAGGTTCACAAGCAATCCAGTACCACGAAATTTTGTGTGCAAGTGGCACTTCATATGTATCAGATCCTCAGGTGATACAATTCTGTTCAAGTCCCTTTTATTTCCTAGCAATACACTTCTTCCAGGGATCACCTAGTGTGTATTATGGGATATTTCCTGGTGAGACTATATGAATATATCCTATAATTTGAGAACAGCAAATCCATTGTATCATAATCATTCTTAACTGCAATTTCAAACATTTATCATTGAAATATTTTTCTCTAAAATTAATATCTTATGGTTACTTTCACCTTGGTCGGATGATGTATAGAAGAATGAACACAAAAGAGAATCAATATAGTCATTAACTGACTTGCCTACAGGATGTGAAAAATGAGGGGCCAGCTTAAATTCAACTAAATTTTCATTGATACTATATCATCAGAAGAATCTTCTATGTGCCTATATCTATGTGCCTATGGAATTATTTATCAATAATGAATTTTTAGGAGTGAATTTTTTTCTCCTAATGAATGGTTTTTATTTTCAATTGTGAGAATCCCAAATAATGGAACTGGAGTCAATCATTCGTGTTCATGAAATACAAATTTATGGAATTTGTATTCACATTAGAAATTCAGATTATGGAAGATGTATTGGTAAATTCAGCTGAGGGGGATGAGGAAGGGCTTGGAAATCTTTTACTTTAGTCTGATTTTCTACAGAATAGGGTTTCTGCTGTCACAGAGTCAGCATCTGTTGGATATCCCGCTCCTGTGTTTTCGGAATTCACTTGCTAACACATTAAAGATGGAAGGAGTCTCAAAGGTATGCCTGAACCAATGGGTGTGAGATGAAGCTACATTTTATCTGCATATTAGGGCAAGATTTTGCCATATGCCATCTTCTATCTTTTGGTTGTCTTGAGAAAGATACCTGTGGTGGGAGGCTTCAATGAAAGCAGGGAAGGTTTTGTCTAGGACTTTGATTGGGATGACTGGGGGGCAGGACCCTGAGACATGCTCACCCTGCAACTAGTCAAACATAATTTTGTTCAAGTTTCAAGCTGATGAGAAAAACTACTCTTTAGTAGCTTACCTAGGGGGGCTTCTTAGGCATGAGTGCCAATCAGTGTAAAAGTAGTTAACATTTAGCCAATGCTAAGGGGAGTTTTTATTTATTTATTTAAGTTTTATACTCAGTTTCCTTTCATTGCTGAACATTACCTACACTGTATGTGTCAGTGGATATTCTTCTGAGATTAAATGCATTTGCAAAATCATAGACATTTGCTATAGCCATTTAGAAATATCAAAACTACAGGGAAAACATCTTAGATGTTTTTTATCTATATGCTTTCTAGTGTTTTCATTACTGGGTGTTTTTGTAGTTCTAAAATATTTAAGTTTTAGGAGGTTTTCCTGAGATACATTTGAAATTGTCTTCACTTCAGCTGTAAGCTCTTTTTCAATTACTTGCTGAATGCTTCAGTTGTATTCAGTTTTGAGCACTTACAGCTTATTTATCTCCAGTGTTATACTTTCAAAATTATTATTATTAACAGAATTTCCTTTGTTCCTCTATGGTTGTAGAACAAGAGCCACACATGTTTCAGTAGAGTTAAACTGTAAAGTTTGAGTAATGGGAATGATGTGCTAAACTCTTTTTTTTTTTTAATTTAAATTTCCTCACTGTCTTCTGAGATAATTTTTTTTTCTATTTGAAGTATAAAATTGGTGTGGTAAGACAATACTATTCTGTGTTGTTTTACTTTCTAACCAGTGTTCAATGTCAGATTGGTCTCTAGTTGGATGTGTTATTTGATCCAATGTGTTACTCTCTTTTTTTCATATCTAGCGCCTTCTGACATTACAGTGCTTTTCCAGGAATTTTCTGTAGTCTGGCCCCCTAAAATGAAATATGATTCATTGCCTTCAATATGCTAAACATGCTTTTCTTTCTCTAGGTTCCTGTAGTTTTGTATTGTTCATTTGTTTGCTTTTTGCACATTTTTTCACATTTATATTCCCACCAAAATAAATAAAATAAACTTGAAACCTGTAAAAATATTAAGTTCCTGTCCATTTTGCTCTGTTGTATAGTAGAAGTTTAGTATACTAGTTGAAATAACCTTGGCTATACCAAAAAATATTTAATATAATAATATGATGAATTTCCAAACTACCAAACCTTTAGATACAGCATGCAGTCTTTTAAATTCAACAGCAGTAGTGCTGTATCACTGAACTGTGAGCAGTTCGTAGGTTATGAGTACAGGTCTGGATCAATGGCTCGGTGTTTATCAATGCCTTGATTTTCTGATGCACTGTTACATGATATACTTAAACTCTGCTCCACATATTTAGGTTTAAAGGTTCTTTGTAGTGAACTAAAGTTTTCATCTGGAGACCTAACTTGATTATGAACTTCCCTACTGACTAGATAGTAAAAATGTTGTTGAAGTTGCTGAGTGTGGTGAGACACCTGCTGTGCTCCAATAACCTGTTGCCCAACTGCAATACCCAGCAAGGTTTGGGGGCTGCTGGCCCCACTGTCAGCAGTGTGTGGTGTCTCACAGCTGGGGCACCCCTGGGCTGAGGTCTCAGCCATGAACAACCAGACAGGAGCCCTGAGGGCACCAGGACGTGCAGGACTTTGGAAGGGGCCACTGATGACCACCTCAGGGCTCTTATCAGCAACCTGTGGCAGCATGCAGTGCTCAGATGGAAGCCAGGGCATCATCTTCCCTACTGCAGTTTCAGTGCTGGGTTGCAATTGTCCTAGACTGGAGGAATAAAGCACCTATTTCTGATTTTATCCAGTCTGACATGTTTAAATTTGCTGAGGATCTCTGCTAGAGGTGCTTGAGGGCTCTGACAATATGGAACCAATCACAGTAGAAACATATGATATGTATAATGTTGCTTCAGAAGTATTTTTTATTTCCTGCCAAAAGCAGCTGCACCAACACATTAAATGAAGGTAGGACAAACAAACAATCATGGCTTTCTAAAGAAATTTTTCTTTTTTTCAAGCTGCCACTCTTGCAGTGTTGTACTTCAGGTCAGAGATATTAAAGCTGTGACCAAGTCAGCAATTATATACTTGAGAAACTTCCTGCATGTAAATCTGACACAATGAATTCTTAGTCATCTGTGCTTCCATTTTGAGTTCATTACTGTGGTGATAAATGAGGCCCTTATTATGAGAAGCCTAATTTCCTGGTCTCTAATACTACAGGTTTTCTGGTTTTGTTTTTTAAAGGTGGTATAGCTGTTTTCTTCCATTTGCCATTTATCTACCAATGTACACACTGACGCTTCTGATAAAGTTATGTCTTATTGGGAAGTTTATCTCAAAGGTCTGGTTAGTTTTTGAACACAGATATGTGGTTTGTTCTATCTTTACCATCTCGATCACCACAATTTTGATATGTCTGCTTTTGTTATTTACACTGATATTGTTCTCATCATATTTTTGTAGTTTAAAATAAATTGTTTATTATATATAGATTATCTATATATTATTTACATATTAAAATATAAATGTATTAATTCTATAAATACATACCTTTTTTTTTCAGTGTTAATACTTTATTACTCTGGAGTTTGTGCTTCCAGTTACAGCTCTAATTATTTCAGGGGTTCCTGTGGATCTATTGAAGGTCCTATTTTGTTTCAAAATTGGTGCCTCTAGCTAGTAATTCCTATGCTCAATGTACACAATATTAAAAATTGACAATATTTAGAGAGATCTGTAGATCCTTGTAAACCCAAATGCCCCTTGCTGTGTTGTATAATTTCTTATCTGGTATTAATTTTGCAGAGCTGAATTCTGACAAAATAGAAGAGTTATTGATTGTTCCGCTCATCGACTATCTCATTTCATCATTGTTCTATTTTGCCTGCAGTTTAAGTTCATAAACTTGGAGTAATTTTTTGACCTTGCGCTTTCTTCTGAGGCTGACATTAATCACACTGAGAAATGAGATTCCCAGCTGGAAGATGCTAAAGAGCCATTAGGAACTATTAAATTATCTTACCTCTGTTTTATAAATCTTTCCTGGTTTAGAGAATTATTAAGTTGATTGGGACATATGTGTATGTTTCATTATGAGCTAGATAGTAATTGCTAACTCTTTATTTGTGGCTCTTTCTCCCCTTTCCCTGAACTATTCACAGCTGTGCTAACAGAATCCTGCATACAGTCAATGGGAGCATTTTGCTGCTTTAACAAGAAAGGGCTTCAGCATAATATCAAATTTTCCAGGCAAATGCTTACATGCTCTATCATTTGTTTTCTTAAGGATATGACTTTAAGCACTGAGTAGTCAGCTCAGGTAAACAAAGCAAGGAGGAACACCTGTTGTATGGCTTCTCTTCTCTCTGAGGCACAAACTCAAAAACCTCCTTTGTCGAATACACTGCATTATGCTGCACTAAAAGCAGTAGCTCTTCAGAACAGCTTTACAGAGAGAGCTCCTGTGACCTAACAACAAAAGACAAAAACTTTCCCTGAAGTTCTTACCTCTACTTAATATGGATAAAAAAAAGATAATCTTTGAATTTAAAAAAAAAAAAAAAGTTGCATTGCAAGTATCATTTAATACATGTGGAAGGTGAGTAGGAAAGGGAATTCTAAACAGACTTGACTTCCTCCCACTTTACATGGATATGTATCTGTGATTTGATGACGCTTGTAGGTTGCTGTAAATTTATTCTTCCAGAGAAGTACTGACTGACATAATATGTTTTTCAACTCCAAGCCTTTTTACAAGTCAGTGTGAATACTTAATTTACTTCACAAGTCATCATTTCACTTCACTTCAAAATCACCCTTGCACATTGCCTACCAAATTCCTTTCCTGGTAGGCCACAAAAATTTTAATTTTAAACTATACCAGGGTTAAACTTTAATTTTTTTAACCCTTGAATCATCCCATATGCTATAGCATATCTTTGCTTTGTGCAAAGACCAATTAAATAGAATGTGAGTGACCCTAAGTATGTAACGGCGGGAACATTTAGATCCTGTGTGCTGGCTTCTCTGTTATATCCAAAGGGCTGGATTATGGGATGCAAAAAGGAAGAGAAAGCACAGAAGAGCAGCAACTGGATGCATTTCCTCTAAGCAATTCATATGCTACAGGGTATCAGTAATCACAATGGGGTTGAAATCATTATCGGAAGGCAGAAAGCATGTGTTGGTAACAGCAAAATTGTTCAAAATACTGCACTTCTAAAAGGAGGGGGAGGCAAACCAAACAGAAACAGCTAAAAATGTAGTTAGGAGTGTCTTCTGAAACAAAAGGACCTGAGATTCTTGTAGTATCAGAAGCTCCCTTACTTAAATATCTGTTTTAACAGGCTGATTGAATGTGCCAGTATATTCCCTGGACAGGCTATTGGTGCAAGTATGTCTATTATTTCTATAAACAAGCACAGACATACATTGATTCAATATTAGTTTTTATGCTGAGCTCTGCAGATAGACTAGTAAAATGTAAATGACACAGCTGTTGCAGATATATCTTCAGCAACTCAGAAGATGACTTTGCAGATACAGATAAGCAAGGGAATGAGAAGGGACTTTCTCGGCTCTGGAATTGTGTACATACCCTTCAATATTCATTTTTCTCGTAGTTTTAATTTGAAATCATGTCACTGGAAGGCTGCTGATGTGTTGAATTACTTCCTGCATTTTCATCCTTTGTCTGTAATAGTCACTAATGAAAGAAATTCATCACCTTCCTAAAGTTCATCACTCAGCTGAATAAAATAAGGGGTAATTAAGCAGGTTGAGTTTCTTTCTGTGTTCCACCTCTACAGTAAAGAAAATGTAAACTCACTTCTCTGCTACTATTTTGGGGGCAGCTACTTGTAAAGCAACTGCATAATTCAGCCTCAAAACATATTTGCAGGCCTGAAGTCATAGAAGCAGCAGGTCCAAGGGTTAATGCCTGGAGGACTGGGTGTAGTCTTGGAGAGTTTATTAGAATGGCTAGGGGATTATTGCAAGAAGTCCAGTGGAGTTGGAGGATCACAGGGGAAGCTGGCATAACCAGTTTTTCAACTGTACATGGTAATAGTTGCCATTATTTAAAAGTCTTCTTAGTAGTTCCCAGAGTAATCAGAACGGTTCATGGGAAATGCCTAAGTTTGTTTGGAAGAAAACAAAATAAGATGTCTTCTAAGGGAGGGAAAATTTCAGAACGTAAAACTCAGAGCTTGCAGTTAAAAGGAGATGCAAAATACTGATACAAAGAAATCTATGTCAAGTAGGTTTTATGCATATGCAATATTAAACATAGTCAAGATGACTGGCAAGCACAATAAGTCATTTATTTCTGTATTTTCTACAGAAATGTTGCTTGCTACTTCAGTGAAGAAAAGTCTGTTATAAATGTGACTGTCCCTTCTCAGAAAATGGCTTCTTGTCCTAATTAACCATAGTGCCTTATACAGACTAGCGATGGGTCTCTTATCTACCCTTGCAACTAAGCAACAAAGCAGCTGGGGCCACCACCTGTTAACTCACTTCCAGCACCATTTAATTAGCCTGAATGGCTGTTACCTTTGGGTTTCTCTGGCAGGGAAAGAAATGGGAGCAGATGCAGAATAGGCGAGAGCTACAAGGGATGGTCCAAGTGCAAGGAAGAGCTGGGAGAGGTCAAGGTGTGAGGGCAGGTGGAGAGAGGACAATAGACAGGTTTGGGAGCATCAAAGTCTTACAGTGTTTATGTGCTGTCTGCTAAATACCACGTTTTGAGAATTTCAGTGTTCAGTCAGGAATGTTACTGCGTAATTAGATTCATGTGGTTTCCTGCATGACTGATCCCACATAAGACTTCAGCTTTAGAATTTGAAAGGAAGCATTACAGATTAAAAAAATCAAAAAGAAGCAAAAAACTGCAAACCAAACAACCATAGTTATGCAACTCAGTAATAGTTTTTGCTCTGTTAAAATTGCAAACCCTTAGGTTTGTTACTTACTTCATAAATAAAGAAATTATTAAGAAAGATACAAGGTTGTTTACTGCTTCTGCATAACTAAAAGCCCTCACTTTTTCCTGAGTTAAAGAGTGTTATTGAATGAATTGTAAAAATAAAGGGAAGGAAAGGTGTTTAAATAGCACCCACAACTGGGGTGTTGTCAGGGTTTCAGTACTCCTGTGTACTATTCTTTGAAGACAAGAAAAGAAAAATACTCAAACCATTCTGAAAAAAACCTTTAATCTTCCTTGCTTTAGAAAAATCCATTTATAAGGGGGTGTTTATACCACAAAGTGTTCTTTTCTCATCAGAAAAATGTCGTTTGTGCATAATAAATTTTCTGTACCCGTATGTAAGTATACTTTTTATTTTTAAAATAGTAATTGAGTTGCTAGAACATACTTGTACAAGCTACTATGCAAAAAGCATCATTTTGGATTTATTTGTAATTCACTTTTGCCAGATCCTCAGATTAAGGACCTCATGTGAGAGCAAACTCTTGCCTTTTCCCCTCAGCTTACATCTTTCTTAGCTTTTAAAATGAGGCAGTGTAAATTTTTAATGAAGGACTTCTTATTACTTGTGAAGATTCACATCTGATGAAAATAGTCATAACTCCCTGAAGTTATCCAATTTAAAGAAGTTACCTTACTGAATGTGAAAGCCTCTAGAAAGGTGCTCTATTAAGTCTTTAGAAAAATAATAAAATACTTCCTTTCAGATAATATGAAATATTGGTAAGGATATTTGTCAGATTAACCAACCTTATGCTACATAGGCTTCTACTATAATATTCACCAAGCTGTGATAGTTTAAAGGTGGCCTAATTATTCCCACTTCTGCACTTAGCCTGAAGTTCTTCCTTTTTGTTCTAGATCTGAAGAATAGGTCTATACTCTTGAAAGCTTGTTTGTATTTTTCTAAATAAACATATAACTTTAGATAGTACTTCCATGTAAAAAGTTTTCTCATGGGTATATTAATTTGACTTTTAACAGTAGTTCTTTAGGTACTATACTTGCACTCTGATAGCATAAAATATTTTGTCATCATGAATAACCAAATGAAGCAATATAATTCAATATTACTAGAGACTTGTTATTTTAGTGTATTTTTATTGTAACTCCAATGAAGACTAAATCAAAATACTGAAAAAACCCCAGGCTACTAATTTAGTTCATCTTAGGTTGTGGTTTGGTGCGTTCCCAGTTGGGCTTTTTTTCTGATGTCTCTTCCTGAATTCATCTAGATCACTCGAAAGGAATCAATGGAAATTGATCCAATTTGTAGAACACAATTCTCATATTGATAGTAGTTTATATTCATTTGCTTCGCCCTAATCTTTTATTAATGCTCATTTGCAAAATGCTGCTCATGCTGTTTCCTCTCAATTTTGTACCCCCAAGCTGATGATGATAATGAAATTTTGACCAATGTAACAAGAAGAAATTAAATTATAGATTTTGGAATTAAATAAGGTAACAGTTACTATTTTTGTAGTCAGACATTTTTCGGTAGATGACTTGAATTTCAGATAAATAATGAACAGTGTAAAAACTCAGAGACATGAGATTCCTACAGCAGTAAGAAATTGAATCTGTTTATGTCTTTTCAATTTTTCTTTATGTCAAAAAGAAAGGAGGATGGTCCAGGGCATCAGTTCTGAATCATTTGGGGACATGTGAAGATGCATCATTAATAAAACGTGTCACACAGACATATCTCCTGGTTCAGAAGAAGCAATAACTGATGGCATTACTCACTGTTACCAGAAGGGATAAATTCACCAGTGACTTTTCTGTGAATTGCAGAGCCATGGTTAAAGGCATGTTGAATACAATTTTTGAGATTAGAACTGCACAACGCACTTGAATCTAAATAGCTGCAAAAATAAGTGTGTCTGTCTGGTCTGAGGTCTTGTAGGAAGTAAGAGAATGAATAAATGATAATGAATATTTTGGTTTTGGATTTTGAAGATTTTAAAGATAAATTAATGCATGAATGGTGTTTAGTAGCTTCTTCTGCCATCCAATAAATGGAATAACTTGGAGATTTCAACAGAAATTTCATTGGAAAAGTTTTCCACGTTCATTAAATCTTCTGTGCTCTCCACCTGTCAGTGGACCACCTAAACTTCTTCTGAACCTGTATGATTATGATAAAATCCTCTTACTGCTTTGACAGTGTCATCTGTTCTGGGCTTTCTGAGCCTGAAAATGTTCTACCAAAAGTCAGAGTGCTCACTGCTGGTCAATTTAGCATTCTGCTATCAAGCCAAAGTAGATTTTTGGGGGCTTTTTAACACCTTGAGGTACTTGCCCAACTTAATGGCTTAGTGGCTCTGACATTTCTGTGGAAAGAGGGAATGAGATACTTTTCATCACAATGAGGGGGTTTCCCCTCTCAAATGAGGCATCTCTCAAATGCTCTGGTGAAAGACAAGTGTGGTAGCCATTGTTAAGGGGTGGCTTGCTCCATATTTTCTCATTGGCAATCAAGGCTTCACTTTTTAACTTTCTCTTCCAAAATCAATCTGGGACTATAAAAAAACGTGAGAGGTACTCCTTTTGGCTTCTTCCTGAATTTTTGTATATTTACAGGTAAAAGTAATTTTTTTCCCCTGTTGAAATAAATGTTAGGGCGTTTTTTGTTCGTTGGGGAGAGGGGAGGTTGTGTTGCTTTTTGGGCTTGTTGAGGTTTTTGTTTTGACTAGTAACATAATGAATCAACAAATTACTGCCTAAGCATCCTTTTAAAGCTTAAATTTCATTTCAATGAAAATAGGCTTCTTTTGTGATCAGCTGAGAGATCCTTGGTTTAAATTTTTCCTGTGTTCTTATAAATTCAGCCAAGATACCCAGCTGTATTGCAGAGATGTTTTGTAGGACATTTCTCTGCCACTCCTGTGAAACATCTTGCAGAGTGATTATGGCATTTCTTTGAGGAATGAAACACCAAATTCAGGCTCTGCTTTGACTCAGATTGAGCTCTAAATTTTCCATACATCAGGTGAATTATTCCCAGTTTATATTTGTTTGCTTCACGTTTTTTGGCATGGCAACTAGATCAAAAAGCGTAACAATGTCAAATCATTCATTATGTTTAGGAAAGCCAAGTAAAAAATTGCCTGATCCTACAGCACAGCAGTCATACCAAATATGCCATGTCTTAACACAGGCCCTTTACCACCCATTCAGCAGGGCGTCTTTACAGAGAAATATGCCATTTAAGTCAACAGTACTTATTTCTGTTAAGTTTTAAGAGGATCTCTCAAGCAAAGCTGGAACTTGTGAGAGAGCCGAAATTAAATTCAGCCCAGCAAAGAGGGCAAGAGCCTAAAATGCAGACCTATTGTTCCATGAAATGGGTAGAATTCACACACAGCAAGAACTGAAATTCAGCCATCGTTATCATTAGAGAGTAATTTCCAGCCAGAGACCATAATTTAACATTAGTTGAAGATCATTTTCAATATTAAGTGGGAAAGTAACATTTCCCAAAGAAGGAGAGAGGGAATAATGTCTGTGCAGTTTCAGATTATAAATAACAAGTGCATTGTCATTGACAAATACCATGTGAATATCGGTAGTGTTAAAAAGAGACTAATGCCCCCTTTTCCCTCCACTGAGGGATTAAAGTCAAGAATTTAATGCCTAAATAGTTGCAAGTAGTTGTAGCCTGGTCTTTAAAGCCGCTGCTCTCCTGTCTTGCTGGCTTTATTGAATGCAGGGCATTTCTGATCTGAAAAATGCTCCTGCTTAAACATCTAAGTGAGCTTTGCTGAAGGGCCTTAGTGTTGGTTGTTTTCTGAGGTGCTATGAGGAGGATGGCCCATTGCTTGAAATATCATGTCTGAGGGACTCTCTTGGGTGCAAACGTTCTAATTTGGTATGCAATTATATTTTGCACATAACACCGGGCTTTACAGTGAAACATAGAACACTTCCAGTAGCTTTGGGTGCCTCTTCCTCCTTCATCATTTTGAGTAGTGTGTGGTTAAAACTCCTACAAGGCAATCAATCTTTCAAAATGATGATCAGCAGGTTTGTTGGTTGAAATCTCAGACTGAGCTTTCTGTAATAGGTTATAAACATTTCCCCTAATAAAAGTAGGCGCAGCCCCTGCCATTTAATTTAATAAAAAATCCCATCCTTCTGTCCTTTACTGCTGTAATTTAAAACTTTGACCCAATCAACCCTTGAATGCAAATGAGTGAGCAATCTGGAGAAGCAGAGTGTTGATCCAGTCACTCTTCAGCCATTTTCAGAGCAGGTTTTAAAGATGTACGTGACATTGGCCATTAGTGAGCCAGCAAAGATGAATGGGCCAATAAATGAACATATTTCACTTCTTTCATCTGCCAAGATGAAACATCATCTTGGTGTTCGGCTGTTGAGTTTGGGGTTTTTTTGTTTGGCCTTTTATTTTCTTAA
The DNA here is from genome assembly GCA_013399895.1 of Serilophus lunatus. Classification (NCBI taxonomy): domain Eukaryota; kingdom Metazoa; phylum Chordata; class Aves; order Passeriformes; family Eurylaimidae; genus Serilophus; species Serilophus lunatus. Next base: position 533,246 of record VXBA01002400.1, on the reverse strand, counting down.
TTTGTACAACAGCATTTTGAAAGGTGTGTTATTAATTCTTTAATTGACTTTTTTATAAAGAAACGCTTTTTTTCAGTAAGTCCCCTTGAATGTATTTGTATTGAGGATTTTGATTTTCTTTATGTTTTTCCTTTGTAATTCCTCAAAAAGATTTTTCTTTTTAAAGGTGTTGTCTCTATAAGATTGTTTAAAAAACAAATGGGAAAATGAATGTTTGGAATCACATTTTAAAAATGAAATTGACTGAGCTATTAAAATTAAACATCTAGAAAAATATCTACTTAGTTTTTCTTTTTTTTATTTAATAGTGATTTTATGTGTTTTGTGAAAGTTCAGAATGATTTTCGTGGATTTTGTTGAAAAGGTACAGTTACTTTCAGTAACTACTATTTTCAGTAGCTCAGAATATATGTGAGAGAGCAAAATGTATTTTTCCTTTTCAAGGTCTTTATAATAATTCATAAATTATCTGACATCTGTCAACAGAGAAAAAAAAAAGAAATAAGCAGCCTATTGTTGTAGTAGTGATATTCTTGGAAAAAGATTTGTTTCTTGCAGGTTTTTTTTAACAAAATAAGAATATTTCTTTTTAGGTATTACCTGTTGGACAGTGCACTATGAAAAGTAAATAAAAAAGGATTTAAGTTTAATAAACAGTTTTACATTTAAAGTAAAAAAAAAAAGAAAGTGTTATTGATGACAAAATCCTTTGGGTTGTGCTGTTTTGTTTTCAGAGCAAGTGAGATTTTTATTTTATTTCTTACTTCAAATGGTTTAGTTCATTATTATGAGCTATCTTGGTGGTGTTTTGATCAGCAATTTATCTTGGGATCTTAAAACGTGTGTCCATTTATGTGTTTAGCTGACCAGCTGCCTGCCTTTTTGTTTTTCACTGTGTCGTTAAAATGGAGTGTTTCCTTGCAAGCATCTTTTAACTGAGAAAACGCATCTTACTCCTTATGCTGCTAAACTGTTGCCTTTTCACAGAGGGTCTCTACCCCTTTCCCCTGCCCCATCTTCCAGAAGAGGTAGAGCAGCCCCCCTCTGTGCTCGCCAAGACACAAAGAGGTGAAGTCCCTCGAGTCTGTAATTGCCAGGAGATGAAGCGATGATGGGGAGTGATCACAGTCAATAGCTTTGATTAACAATAAGGTGGAAAATTAGCAATGCTAGCATTCAGCTCCCCTGCCTCCCCGTCCCCATATGCTCACCAAAGCCTGCGCTGGCTGCTTCGCAGGGTGGCCACTGTGCCTGGCGGGCTGCAGAGCCACGTTTGGAGCGGGCAGAGGGGGACAGCAGGCAGCGTTTTTGGGGACCCCGGGCAATGCTCCCGGACTTCTTTCTCTGGGCTCCTCCAGGCAGGCGGGGAAAGGATGAGGTGTGCTGTGCGCTGGCTCTGTGGCTCTTGCTGTCATGTGTGGATTTAATTGTGTCTGGACGTGTTGTGATCAAAATGGCAACTCCTGTTACTCCTGTGACCCCATCAGCAGCTCTGGTGTTGTTTCCGACAGACTCCGAAGACCTAGAGAGGGGGAACGACAGCGGGACACCACTCCCCACCTCTGATAATGGCGACAATTCGCTGGGCTACACAGGTAGAGTGCACCTTTCCAAAATATTCCTGACTGCCTACTTCTGACGCTTTCCACCTACATCTGCCATTACCACCTGTACATACACGGTTTTTTTAATCATCTTTACTACCTGCCTACCTTTCACCATCACCCTGAAAGTTCAACATTGTTAATACTGTTGGGGAATATTATTGTGTCTTTCAGCTAGCCAGGATGACTGTCCTCGTTATGTGTGTGTTAGTGTATTTCAGTTATTTAAGTGTTTAAATTAAATTTCTCTTGTTGAAATAATGCACCCATTATTTTCCTTTGAACTGTATATATTAGTGTATTAGGCAATATATCAGAGAAATTTTTCCAAAGACCACAGGGATTTTTCCATATGTTTATTTTGGGATTTTTTTTTTTTTTTTGCTTTGTTTCTGGTTATAAGCAAAAGTAAAATCCATTGCAGCAGGGAAGAAAACTTAAGTGATGTTAAACTGCGATAGGAGAAGAATGTGTTTCGTTGACTTCTGCTTTACCTAAACTAGAGAAATGTGTCTCTAGGCCAAATAAGAAAAGCCACGGATAAGCAGCACCATCCAGTGTGTAGCAGCAGGGATCTCTAAGGGACCCAATTCTGTAACTCCTCTGCAGTCTGAAGTGTTACCCATCTCCAAGAGTCACGCTGCTGACCACAGCCTGGGCCCAGCTAGAGAGTTCTGATTTTTCATGAACTGCTGGTAGTCCAGTCTGAATCAGACATTTATAATTGGGACAAGGTACAAGAAGAGGATGGGCAGGAATAAAAGAGGGGGAGCAATTTCCTGTCTATTCATAAAAATTCAGGTCTGTTAGATACCACTCACAGTGATTGCAGCTTTCATCACCTGCCCCTCACAGCCATCTCTCCATGTGCTTTCAAACTTTAACACATAATTCTATTCCAGTTTAAAATACTATTTTTTTTTTCTTTTCTGAAAAGGTAAAAAAGCGAAGCAGTACAAATTTCCTCTCAGTCAAGGTAGATGCCTTCTTAGGTTAAATGGCCACTAATTTGCTTGGGAGCACGAGTCAGACTCTTTTGTTAATGAAGTGGTTTAGTTCCCTTCCAGACCCCTCACCCCTCCCTGGCTTTGGGCTGGTGCTTGGCTGGCAGGCTTCTGCACCCCAGAGCATCACACCTGCCCACAAAGTGGGAGAGGGGGCCCTGCATGTGCCCTCCAAAAGCCCCCTTAGCCACAAGAGCAAAGCGGGTAAGAATTTAGAGGGAGACCCACCCTGTCATTGTTTTTCCTACATTTTGTTCTAGAAGGGGCTGGAGGCTTGGCATGGGACTTCCCATGGCAAGTACCCTGGGAGGATGGTGGCAGGCGGAGGGTGCCAGGAGGGGCTGCAGGCAGCGCTGCTCTGCACTGGACATTTTGTCATTCCCCCCATGGGCTCCTTTGCAGAGCAGTATTTAAGGCACATAAGGCAGTGTTTACGACAGTGGCTCCTTTCTCAGCGTGGGGTCATGGAAGGATGTCCCAAGCAGAGCACAGACCCTTCTGCATCTGTCCTCCCACCAGGATCCTGCACAGTATGGAGGTGCAGCATCCGAGGAAAGGCCTCTGCGGGGTGTTGCAGCTGTTTAACCTGCCTCTGCGAGACTAATGGGGTCATTTGAGAGGACTGACAAAACCAAACCCTGGTCTAGTAGTTCCCCAGAGGCTCTGGTTCTTAACTCTAGGCCGTATTTTAATAGGCTTTTTTCAAGCAAGCACAACAGTCAGGATCGAGTTAGAGGCAAACACAAGTTGAACAAAAATTAAAAGCCAGAGGGTGGCTGGTTTTAATTGGAGATTTTGTGCCTCTATTTAAATAAGCACCGAAAGAAGGAAAGACCAAGTTTTTCATATGTAAAGGTTTAATGATCCAGTATTTTTTCTCCACTGTGTGTTAGTAATCAGTAGTAATATGGGTGCATACCTTGGCATATATGGAAAAGCCCCGAGGTATTTATTAAAATTAACCCAACAGTTTCTGTAGTAATCAGTAAGATTTTTTAAAAAAATAACATTAATTGTAATACAATCATACATGTAAAGTGACTCTTTTTCCTAATTATGGGTCTGTTCATATGGACCTAATATGGAATTCCTGGATTTTACAGAACTATTCTGAAGTCTTTTTTTAATTCTTTCGTACCTATAGAATTCCATTCTCCAAATGGAAAACCATTACAGAAGCTTGTTTTGTGCTGAAAATTCTCTGTCTCATGCCTAAAAATCACTCAAGTTAAGTCCAGCAAACCTGAAGAGAGGAAACCTGAAGAACAGCCTGAGATAAAACTGTCTTGACTAAGTTACTAAGCATACTTTTCTTTCTTTTCTTACTTTTCCTTTTTTATCACACTTATCTGTTAGAATAGATTTTCAAGAAAAGACTAAAGTGACTAATATTTCCACATAAGGTTTCACATGTGGTTTGCCAGCCTGAATAGTAAATGTTCATTCACTCTTAGGTAATAAGCCTCTTTTTTCCTCCCCAAAAGAGTACAAGGGTAATAAGTGTTAAGTATGAGCCTCAGTTACTTTTCACAGAATCAATGGCTGCAGAGTAATCTCTAAGATTGCATTGTGTTGTGCTATTGAAGTGTGTGCATGCATGATACCCCAGGAAGTAGCACATTTCCTGTTAAATCAGCTGTGACATAAATATTGGGGATCATTTAACAGATCACAGAGTATTTCTTGTATTACAGAGACCAGAATGATGGCTTGTTAAATTAACACTATATAGTCAAACATTTTCAGGAAAGGATCACCACTCCTCATTAAGTAGATTCATGACTTTTTAAGGAGGTATTTCCAAATACTTTTTTTATTCCTAGTTTTCTCAAACGGGTCTTCCATGACGCAAAGAAATCCTGTCATTCCCATCTGTGACCATGAGCCCGTCTCAATTTTTTTTTTCCTTCAGTTTTAATGCTGAAAATAATGTGGTGATAGTCTTTTTTATGACAAGGGATCCACTTTTTTTTTCTCCCATTACCTTTCCTTTTTTACTGCTCTGTTGTTATGTGATCAGGAGAACTGTTTGCAGTGGATCACCGCTTGTCTCATGTCAAATAGGACAAATTGCCCTCAGTGAACATTTCAGGAAATGGGAAATCTCCATTTCACGGCCATTTCTGAGACATTTCTTCCTTTAGTCCAGTAATTTTACTGAGGTTATGATTTGTATTATATTTGAAAACTGTCAGTTCAGAAACATTTTCAAGAAAACCTTTCTTTGATATCAAACGTGGAAATCTACAGTCATACACTGTGAGAAATGGAGCATATTTCGGCTCCCCTTTTTTTTTAATTTAGTGGAGGTAGTAAAATTACATACAGATTTTGTGGCTGACAGGAAGAGGGGAGAGGAGAAAAAGCTATGATATGACAAGTAAGAATGTTGGAAAGAAATATTTACTATTTCTAAATTACTAATGTTTGCTGTTTCTAAATTACCATCTTGTTTAATGATTATTTAGAAAGAATGGACAGCATTGAAGAAGAAAAAAAAACAACACATGATGAAAAGCAGTTTGGCTAGTGGAGTGCAAAAAGTTTTGGATGAAGATGTAAGTTGCATTGCCTTACATAAGCTAGTGATGGGTCTCCTATCTACTGCAATTAAAGCAGCTGGTCCCAGCAGCTGGTACCTCACTTCCAGTCCCATTTCATTAGTCTGGCTGGCTGTTACCTTCGAGTTTCTCTAGAGAAAGAATGGAGGCTGTAATTTCGGGTGTGAAGCAGGTAGCTCTCTGTTCTGAACAAAACAAGTATCTTATTTCCATACAAAAGTTCTGAGCGAACTATTAACATGTCTCATATTGCACTGAGTTCATCATGGCAACAACCTGTAGAGAACACTTGTTTGCACTGCACAACCAGTAGACATCTGACAGAGCTGACTGAATCACTGAATCAGACAGCAGCCACATTAATTTGTTTGCAGTTACAGAATCCTTGTTTCCAGTGACAATACATAGTAGACTTCAGTTTGACTTTTGCATCTCAGGATGCATGGAAACCAGTTAAATCCTTTTTCCTATTCTTTCTGTTCTTTGAAACTTGCTAACTGAGCAAGTGTGTTCTTAAGTCTCTAGGAGAATGAACACAGAGCCCTATGATACCAGTTTTACAAAGTTATTCTAAAAGTGCATCTGCACTCTAAATCCAGGAACAGATGGATGCTGTTATGCTTATTTAAAAAGAAAAAAGAAAGAAAAGAAAGATCTCTTGCCCTTGTCTATCAGCAATCTCTCTGCTCTCCATGTCAGTCTAAAAAGTCAGAAAAGTTCTTTCAGTTTTGTGCTTCTTTGCAAGCATTTTACTGGCACAGATATTGAGGATTTATTTTTAATAAGTATAAAAATATAGATGTAAATATTAACACCAATGGATAGAATTACCTGGTAATAATTTAAGTAAAACATACAGTTGAAATATTGGAGCACAAATACTCCCACTTACATAAAGCTCACATTGTCAGTTTTTATGAAAAAGTTCACAGAAAACGTCTTCCTCCAGTTATTATGTCATACTTCAAGGCAGAGCTTTTATTAAAACAGGAAGCAATGGCAACCTCCCAAGATTCCCAACTTCTTTAGTGAATTTTCTCGTAGCCTTCAGACCAATTTACAATGACACAGTCTCCCACTTCCCACAGCTAAAAATAATTAAAAAAGTGCCACAATATATGTGAAGAGTTTATGTAATAATGACTTTAGTAGCAGTATATGCTCTTATATAGCTGACATACAAGGAATTGTTCTAAACAACCATATCTTGGGAAGATGAATTTGAGCTTGAGAAGGTGCAAAAAAGGGCTGTTAAAATAGTTGAGGAATAGAAAGCCTTAATGAAAGGGAAATGTAACTGGCTGCCAGCCTTGTGTTTTGAGGGAATAAATAGGAAGAAAAAAAATTAGCTACAGAGCACATTGATTATTCTACTTGGAGAAATCCAGTTATTGACAAATAGTATATCTTCAAACATTGCACAAAAAGGTATACTTTTGTAGTAGGGAATTCTAAGTTTTTATTCATATTAAATGAATATAAGTTCATTCACTTGACAAAAAGATTAAGCAGTTCTAAAATGGGCCTTTTTAATTTAGGATAGAAATTTAAGAGATTTTACAGTAGCAGATTCTTGAGCAGTTTTCTGACAGGAGTTTGAAATCTCCTTTCCAAATATTTAAATTTGTGATAGGCTATGATAGGCCATGCATGCTAGATTTGATTCCCCAGGATAAGCATTTTAATCTTGAGTTCATGTTCCTAATTAATCATGTGACAAGTCAAATCAAAACAAAATGCGTTCACAGCATTTTATACTTTTTCTTTTCCATTTGGGCTGTCAAAGACAGGAACCCCTGGCGTTGATGAGAGGCTTTCTGCTGAGGGCCTCCTAGCAAAAGCAAAGACAGAGCAAATTACCCTCAGACACTGCTGTCAGTTCAGTGAATTAAGTATGCAAAGCAATTTGTGAAGATGTTCAGAAGTGCAAATTTCTGCCAGTAGGTCAGAAGAGTATGAATTATCACAGGATGAGCAAGGCAAGAGGAAATCACTCCCCATCCTCATCAGGCTGTGTTATACAAGTTAGTCTTTGATCTTAGCCGGGTAAATTTTTTTGTTTAAAGAAACAGGATGCAAGTAATGAACGTGGTTACCTTAAATACATAGCAGTGAAATACACTATAGATGACAACATTCATTAATAATTTTACAATAATGCACTTTCTTGAGTAGCATAGGAAAAGAAAAACAATGAAATGTATTTTCCATAATCTAGGTATTAGTATTGCTGGTCATTTTTCATAATGATTATCTTTGTAGGATCATGAATTTAGAGGCTAATTCAGGTTGTAAGCAACGGTTGCAGGTCTGCAGACCAACTTGCTGAACAACTGGGATTAGGCATGAGGTCAGACCAGGCTGCTCAGGGCTTGATCCAGTTAGATCTTGAAAACTTCCATGGACACAGCCTCTCTGGACAACCTGTTCTACTGCCTGCCTGCTTTTGTAGAGAAAAAATGTTTCCTATTCAGTCTGAACCTCTTTTGTTTTGTCTCTCCCTACCACTGTGAAGAGCATGTCTCCATCTCCTTGTGACCTCCTTGTCAGCAGGGCAAGGTGGCTCTTCCATTCCCCTGTAACTGCCTCTTCTGCAGGCTGAACAAGCCCCAGTACCTCAGTTTCCCAGGCAGGTGCCCCAGCCCTCACCGTCCTGCTTGACCCTCTGTTGAACTCATCCCAGTTTATCAATGACTTTCTTGCACTAGGAGACCCAAACTTAGATGCGGTCCTCCAGGTGGATGCTGTGTAGAGGGATATAATCCCACTCTGTGATTTACCACCTGTGCACACTCCCAGCCCAGGGTGCTGCTGGCCATCCCAGCTGCCAGACCAGCCTGTTGCCTTATGCTCCTACTGGCCCAGAGCCCCACGGCCTTCCCACCAGAGCTGCTCCCCAGCCTGGCTGACCCAGCCTGTATGGGTGCAAGGGATTCTTCCTTCCCCCAGTTTGGTTTTGCCTGTGAACATGAAGAGCATGCCCTCCGTCCCCCCCTCCAGGTAACTGGTAAAGACCTTGACCAGGCCAGGTCTCAGGACCTGGAGGTCCCTGTTCTTGTTACTCTGTTCCAGGCAGGCTGCAGCCCATTAACTTTTGAGATGATGCACCATGAAGTTTTTATTCATCTGTTGGTTTACCCATTCAGACCGTAATGTCCCTACCTGTATACAGCAATTTTGTGGGAGATAGTGGTGAACCCAATAGATGGGAGTCTAAAAACACAAAGAATCTATCAATTTAAGATTTCCTATCAAAACTGATCTCCCCTGTTTGTTGATAATCACAACTCTTGTCCCAGCATCACAGCTTCATACACTAACATCTCTGAGAAGATCCATGGTTATTTTTATCAGATCCCTCTGGAAGTACTACCAGCCATTTATTTTCAGCGTTATGTGTGTGTATGTGATTCTCGTATGTTGCTTATCCATAAACCGTAACGAGTTGAACCATCACCGAGAAGCGTTAAAACATTGTAGAGAGGTTTCTAGAAGGAACTGAATTGATTTTCAGTGACCCTTGTATAAGAAAGGAGATGTTTTTCTGTGGTACAATTTACTGGAGACTATGTTATTTATAGGACTTTTGTTTAATGTTTCCTAAAAGACAGTGAAAAAAACTGCTACTAAAACTCATTGCTTCTTTCTAAATCGCTAAAAACCCCAAATTAATTTGCACTCCTAAATATAAGCAGAACCATACTTTTTTAACTAACAATATTTTGAAATAATCTATTCCAAGTCAGTAGCTTTTTTACTAGATTGTCTGCCTCTTCTCAGACTCCTTCTTTTATTCTCATCAGATGTTTATTGTGAGATAATGAATTCCAGTTCCTTCATCTTCCTCTTTACCATTTTTAATTTTTTTAGTTTTATTTTGCTAATTTCATGCCTAATTTCTGAATATCCATCAGGAAAAGAAGTGTTGCAGTTTGGCTAAACTTGAAGTGGAATAACCAGAACACTGACAAACTCATACTTTATCCACTCAAAATAACTACTGCAAAAACTGTATTTACTTCTGTCTGTTTTCTGGATTAGTGCAAATCCAAATATAAGATTCTGCTCTTCCTTGTAGGAGCAAGTACTGTCCAAGGGAAGTTTTCAGTAGATTTTGGATAGCAAAGGATAATTTGCTTCAGTTTCAGTGAGTTTTTTTTACTTGTGCTCTGGTGTGTAATGAGGCTGTTCATCATTTCATACCTTGATTCTTCTTCTTTTTTTTTTTTTTTTCTTAAAACCAAGTGGATGATATGGCAATCTTCACATAAATGGAAATGGTGAGCTTTGACAGGAAGGACAAGACAAGAAGGTGAAGGGATCACTAACTTACTGATGAAGTGATTACCAAGTTAGTATCCTGGATTTCTTACAAAACCTCAAATGGCAAATTTAGCATTAAACTCTGGTAGGGGATGAAGATGCCCTACTGTGCAGTGTTTAAGTATTGCGTGGACTTTGGAGACCATTTTTAGTGAACAGTAAGTACATCACAGGAAGCTGCAAATAGCTTTAGGGCTATTTTTTCCTTCAAGATTGTAGCTTGTTTAATTATACCTTCCACACCATTATAAGATGGGTCAAATAGATAACTTATTTGGAAAGGATACTTTAGAAATTTGTGAGAATACTATTAATACTGCTGCATTATACACACTCAAATGATTTTCAGTTCTTGAGCATACAGTATCACCCTTAACTGGATTTTTATGCAAAATTTAGATGCATACATATATGTACTTCTGGGTTTATTAGAACTTAGTTTATAGAATTATATTCAGGACATGATCAAAACAATCAGTATGCAACACGAAATGAAATAAACCCTTTCTTAAAAAAATCCCAGAATTTAAAAATAGAGCTCATAGAAATATCACACTCAGCGTTTTACACACATACACATATATTTGGGGGGCTTTGCAAGAACGTATTGAAGATTTGGAGGAAAAATATAAAGTTCTCAGCAATCATAATGTTTTAATTCCAGACAGTTCCTGATGGAAATTCTTCAAAATTCAAGATCTTTTAAGGGTATACAAGCTAGGCAGAGTATATAATCATCACAAATGGAGGACTTCATATTCATAAATGTTTATGTAAAGGAGGTGTGCATTTTCTGAACAGATGAGATTACATGTAACACACAGCTAACAGCTGGCCAGTCATGATCTAGGCTTCACTTCAGCACATCAGCATAGCAAGCCTTTTTTTTCACTTGTTAAGAATAGATGTTATTGACTTAAAAGTTCACTGAAGTTTGTGCTAATAGGTGGGGATCTCATAATATAAAATTACCTAAAGAGAGGGTGAGAAGAGAACAAAGCCATGCTCTTTTAGTGGTGTCCATTGACAGAACCAGAGGAATGGGAACAAACTGAAACAACAGGAGGTTCCCTCTGAACATCAGGAGACACTTTTTCACTGGGAGGGTGACCAAGCACTTGCACAGGCTGTCCAGAGAGGTTGTGGAGTCTCCATTCTTGGAGATAATCAAAAGCCACCTGGACATGGTCCTGGACAACCAGATATAGGTACCCCTGCTTGAGCAAGGGACCTTGGACAAAATTACCTCCACAGGTCCTTACCAACCTGAACAAAATTGTGATCCTACAATGTAAGAACTGTAACAAAACAAACAAGAAAAAGCTTTGTAAATATTAACCTACCTGAACCTAACTATTTTCTTGGCCAAAACGTTCCTTGAAAAACTAATAACAGACAGAATGTGAGAAACAGCAAGAATATTTTGCTGTCCTTAAACTCTAGAATGTGCAGGCCTTATATTTCCAGTAAAAGATAGAAAGCACCACTGAGATTAGGAGCTGTTTGCTCTTTCTTCCAAGAGCAGAAACTACAGTTGTAGAGCCTTATTGTAATTGGCAGGGACATGCTTTTGCCATACAAGTGTGTTAGAATATGCTTCCATTGTTTACATGTTTTATAAATCAATTAATTTATATATAGATTCAATACAAGTTAATTATAAGCTTATTCATATATACACATACAAGTGTTTCAGGCTGTCTTGTCCCTGTGCTTCTGTGCTTGCCAACATGCTGAATATTGACCAAGACAGCTACAAATATTATCCAGAGATTAGGGATAAGTGATTTTTTTTTTCCCTAAAAAAAAATGTGACTATAAATATAGTACCTAAATAAAATATACTTGCTGAAATCTCTTTCTTAATAGGTCTATAAAAGTTCTCTGAAGAGTGAATGCCCCTAGTTTTAAAATTTGAATAATTAATTCTTTTGTAATATCCATATGGCATCTTTGAGTTTTCTACTTACTTCGTTAGAATATGTCCTTGCTTTAAGGTTAAGGTCTTTTTGTAGCTGCAGATGCTCTTCAAATCTGCTGTCCAGAAGCCAAACTGAGATAAAGAAAAAGCGTCATGACACATTTATTTTGGCAGCCTGATCAAAGCAGGATGGCTGTATTTAGGCAGACAAGTGTATCAAAGTGATGCAGTTTGAAATGGCTGAGTTAGCATTCCTAAAACTGCCCCTGTGTTAGGCTCTGCAGTGGTGCTGGCAGGACAGAGCAGTGCTAGGAAGTGTTGTACATCCGTCAGGACACAGCTTGAACTGAATATAGTGAGAAATTATGATTCACTACAATCTCTTGCTGCCTATATTAATTTCCCTCTAGCCATAACACATCTGTCCACAGTAGGAAGGATCCAATGCCCATCCAACTACAGTCAATTTACTTCAGCAAGAAATGGATTTAATAAATAATGTTCATGGGAAGATTTGTTAAAAAAAACCCCCAAAAAACTAAAAACTTGGTTAAGAGCATAAGTCCAACTAAAGCAACATAGGACCTTAAGTCCTCCAGCTACTACACTTTGAAAGGTAGTTTCCTTCTTTTCCCTACCAAGATAGTGGAGAATCCAGTCCTGTGAGGTATGGAGAAGTTCTTAATTTTATTTTTTGGTAGAAAACACATAGGCATGACTATGTTTAACACTCAAATAACAGTAAAAGTGGAATTTGTATCTGTCATTTAACAGCATGGTTAAACTTAAGTTTGAAAATTTTCTCTTATGAGAAGTGTTTAAAATAAACAGATAAAAGCCTCTTCTGAATTCGCATTTCTGTTTCTCAGGATCAGTGGATTTTATTTCCCCTTTTGCTAGATGAGAACAAGTGAATAAAAATTTATTCTGGATTCCTCTGAAAGCACCTGATCCCAACATACACACACAATACATAGTCAGGTCAAGAACATGTGAAATACCCTGTAGTTTGGAATAAAGTGAAATATGTCATATGAATGGAGTCATGTTAAGTGTTACATAGAAAACTATGCAAATACCTACTTTTCTGCTGTAATGGAGCGACAGTGGAGAGTTACAAGAGCCCAAGTTATTAGAGCTGGTCTTTTCCTCAGCAAATTATTTCAAATTATTTAGTCAGTATTTCCTTCTGAATCAGTGAGTTTGGCTTCTTACTGTCACTACAAGGAAAAAAATAGTATGGATAGAAGGAAAATGAGAATCTGGAGGTGAAACTGAGGAGGACTGGAGTGCTTTGAATGTTTCCTGTACTTTCCTGTATTCTGTAGGAGTGCAGTTTGAGTGTTAGTTACAAGCTTTTAAGAGTCATGGCATAAAAAATACCATATGCAGTGTTCTGATTTACAGGCATTTTTGTCTTTCTTTAAAAATAATGCTGCATATTTTCTGGTTAAAGAGTGTCTTAACTCTCAGCTTTTGCCCACCCTCAGCTTTCATCCTGAGATATAAAGAGAGATAATAAATTTTCATATTGTGTCCCCTTCCCATGTGTACTACTGCAGTCATAGAAAAGGTCTTCTCTGCATGTCCCCATGTACGCAGATCAGGAGAGGTGGGAAGCAGACAAAGCACTGGGGTTGTTCTCTTCTTCTCAAGCACCCTCTAACACACATGCATTTTCACACCAGAGGCTCCAGTCTCAGAGATTCTGTAATTTGGGGTAGAGGCCAAGTAATGCTGCAAATAAGTGCAAAAGTTCCTGGCCTGTACTCCTCAATCAAGGATCTTTGTCCAGTGTGAAGTAATGTGGGAGGGCTGGCATGACAAGGAAGTTACTCTCTTGCTTTTTCCTGCTGTTGGGCTGTATGACACCCAATCCTTCTGCCATTGTCCCAAGTTCCCCACTAGCTCACATACCTCATTCCTCTCCTTTCCCTTCTGCTGTACTCATCCTTCTCCTGGCTGTACTCATGAAACCCACATTCAGAAGCAACTGCATAGGTAACAGATAAAAAAGAGAGGAGAATAGAATGAGTACAAAATATGCAGAAGCAGATAAAGAGGGTAATGGGTCTCAGCTAGGTGACAGCTCCCAGACTTTACCTGCCACAGAGTAATTACCTGTTTCTTGAGTTCTTAGGTCAGGATTAAGAACACACTGCCCTATAGCAAACAGGTTGGCCACAGAAATTGTGAATGCTTCCTCCCTGGAAGTGTTGAAGGCCAAGTTGGAGCAACCTGGTCTAGTGAAAGGTGTTGGAACTAAGGTGCTTTTGAACCCAAACCATCTGCGATTTTGTGGGTCTATAACTTGGACTGATAGTCAAGACACAGCTTGGCCTGCATTGTTTGTAACATTCAGTGACATTGCTCAAAACAAAGCACAGAGAAACTTCCTCTTTATTTAGCTGGACTACTTCTTTCCAATCTATTCAAAACACCGAAACTTAAATATTTTAATAGTATTTGTACATCTTTTGTTCCCAGCGCAGTTATATAACAATTACACCTGAAAAATTGCTGACAATTAAAATTCTCATTTCCTTCCTTCCTCTAACTCTGCTCTGTCTACGTAATTTCTTCTATTGGTAAACTCCAATATTTGTTAAGCAAACCTGCACGAGAGTTAAATAGGAAATTAATCTTTTAAGCTATACTAAAAGCTCTTAGGTTCTCACTGATGATTGTTGATTCTGTTTGGAGAGACACCAAGGCTGTGAGTTTCCATATGAATGGTTTTTTCCCTTTTCAAGTTCTAAATAGCTTAAGGCTCACTAATTATACTGGTTCTGGGACTACCCTAACAACAGCATGCATCAGAACATATTTTAGATGGTCAGCACAGAAGAATTAGGTCAGAGACCTCTGGGGATTTAATCAAAATGTTAGCAAACCTAGCAGCACACCTTGAGCACCAACCACTGAAGCTAATGAGACCTCATTTAAATAGTTTTTCAGAGAAATAGAAAAGATTACCTACTTTGGGGAAATCTATACTCTAATACATCTAGTAGTAGATCCTTTCTTGTATTTTACTCTTTTTTACAAATTTTCTTCTTTATTCTGGCAAGGATATTAGATTAATAGATCTTCATAATATATGTTGCTATTGGCACAGCAAACTCTACTTTCCAGGGATATTAATTAAAAATAATTCTCCATAGCTCATACGTTTTCTTTAAAATTAAGTCGATTAATTTGTCATATTAATAGTAAATGCTAAATTAAAATAATAACCCACCTCATTTTCTCTTCCAAACTAAATCAATTCCTTGACTAAGAGCATTCATAAAATAATCTGAGTGATGACTAAATACATTATCTAAAATGTGATGTTTTTATTTGTCTTCACTTTAAATACAATAAACAGACCTACTACAAAAATGTTCTGGAAAATAGTCCCACTGAAGCTGATCCTTCAGTGCTTAAGCAGTGAAAGGTCTTTTAGCAAAGCTTAAGGATGCAAAAAAAAAAATTAGGGCAGCGAGCCTTCAATGTTTATATAAAATCAGAGTTATATCCTATGTGAGTTCTTTCTAATTTAAAGTGCCCGTGGTCAACACAACCACTCATTTTAAATGTACTTTAACTCAACCTACTCTGGCAGAGAAACGAAACAGTTACGTACAAAATATTCAATTGAAAAGCAAAAAAAGTGCCTCAGAATAAAAGGAGTGAGCAGTAGCTTTGTGTCATTCTGAAACTGTTTGTATTTTCAATGTGTCCTTTCACTTACAGGCAAGAATCAGAGGGGATTTGAAACAATTAAATTTCCTTAAAAGAATGATTGCCTAATGAAAGCCTGGGAGTATAATACTAAAATAGTAGAAATTAACTGTACTGCTACACTCTAACTACATTTCATGTCTTTATGTTCCCAGAAGGTGTGCATGTTGTATTTCATCAGTTTTTGATTTATAGATAGAAATTCCTCATGGCTACCAAATCAAGCATAATACCTTTTTGTTCCATTGTATGGTTCTCAGTGTGATATGATGGAAAATTCCAATTCACTGAAGAGATTTTACTGTAATGTCTGACATATATCAAAAATCTCTTTCAAAGAACCCACTCAGGATATTCTGAATTTTTTTACAGTAGCTCCATATCATTAATGTTCTCAAATTATCTCCCTAGAGATGTTCATTGTATTCAAGTGAGTGAGTATTGAAGGGATTTTATTATTAGGTACCACTTAGAAAGTAAGAATACAAGGATTTTTCAATAAAATTCCTGGAGTTTCCTTTTTTATCAAGCAGTTGAGAAAATAGAATGCTGAACACAGGAATATAATTTTTTACATCTTTGGGAAATCATTACGATTTGTATGAAATGCCAGTAGATGAAGCATTATTTTGGCAAAAGTTAATTCCATAGGATCCAAATCTCATAAAGACCCTCCCCTTTGGCATGGGTAAATTAACTTAAATTGGGTCTGTTGATCTTTGCCAAGTGCTGTCTTCAATTATTCCACACTAAAATGTTGCATGCACGTTACTAAATGCCGTGGTCCCATTTATATTGATTATTCTAACCTATAGAGTTACAAATGAATTCATAATTGTTTATGGAGATGTGGTTCAGTTCCAGGTTGCCAGCACTTCAGGGGCTATTGTGTTTGATTACCAGTCCTTTTCTCAGGACTGCTCAAAGGAAGGATTAAGCCCTGCAAAGGTTTGTATGGATCCATGCCTAGAATTCCATCTAGCTGTGGATCTGACCTCTGCCTAACTCTGTGCCTCTTCTTCAAATATATTCTATACCAAAACAAATGGAAATAAATCTAGTTTGATTAAATCAATAGGAATTCTACTGAGGTAGGTGTGCAAATATAAGAGTAACTAGTTGTCTGACTCAAGGAGTAAACATCTTATTTGCTCTGCAGCTACCAGTGCTCTACACCTCCAGCAACCTCTGCAAGTAGAGAGGAATTCATGCCCAGCAACCTGTTCAGCTGCTAAACTGCAACATTTTTGTCATAGATTACATAAGATTTCTTCTCCTAAAACACAGGCTTTTGTTAGTAAAAAGAATGAAAATTTGAAAGGCAAATTATAAATATCTAGATAAATAACCTCTGTGTAAGATGAATAAGGTGTTAGAGTAGTTAATTTATGAGACAGGTGCACATATTATTGGTCCAAAACATAAAACAAATGAAGCTGTGGATTAAAACATGTAGAATTTCACAGATGACTGCGTTACAGAAATACATTTCCATTGATGAACTCTAAACATAAAGAGAAATCAATGATGAAATGAATATTGTTTCTTTGTATGTCAGAATGAATGGATTTATATTTAGTTTGAGCCTTGAAAATGTTACAGTGGATAGAGAATACCTGTCTATCTATATTAAAAATACGAGAAATGATTTTCATAATCACATAAAATTGTAAGACAAATACATGAAGTTTCCCAAATAACCTTTGTTTGGAACTCATAGAATAGAATATTTCCTGATATTGCAACTGTACATCAGAATGAATCAACAGAAACCAAGAACAAGTTTCTCAAGTGAAACAAACATCAGAAAATGTCTTCTGTCCTTATTAACTTCAAACTACTGGCAATCTAATAATGTTGTAAGTTTTATACAATATCACGCTCCACAGCAAGGTATACAGTAAGGAGCTTATATTCTGTCTCTAGAATAATGTCTCTTGGGTTTTGGTTAAATAAAAATTATCTCCACAAGCAATGAATTACAAGGATTCATAAAAAGGTTGTGTTTCATGATTTAATTTGATTACAGTTGTTTCCATTTTTTCTTGAATTTATGATCTGTATAAGTCCAGCTGAATAGGAAAGAGCCTCTCGTGTTCATATTTCTAAAGGAAACCTTCATTTTAAATGATGGTTGTAAATGTTGAGTATTGGAGAAAATATGAAAGGATAATATTTATTAAAGGTACATTACATTTTGTTTAGAAAGCACAGTTAGGAAATGAAAACAGAATAAATGCTCAGGAAGATGAAATACTGGAAATCTTGACACCTCCCTAACACTGTTATGCACTTCAGCCTTTACTAGTAAATCTCTGTAGAAAAGCAAAGGAAGAGGGTCGGGGGCTGATTCTGTACAGACCATAAACCACAATAATCAGACGTTTTGGAGTCAAAAAATGTGTAAGATGACATGTTAAGTAGCAAGGAAAAAGTGACTGCAGAGTGGCTTCAAAGGTAGGATAACACATAAAAATGGTACAAGTATTTTAGATTTAAGGGGAAAAGCAGTCTTTATTTGCATGAACAGAATGTCTGTGATCACAGTCCTACTTTTAGCATTTGAATGTCAACTAAATTTGACAGAGGGAGAAGATCTTGTCCTCCAAAAGGCAGGTCCCATTCTGTTTGGATTGCTTTACAAAAGAACAAATATGCAGGTAGAGAGTGCCTACAAGCACAAACTGACTCTTGGCATCTGACATCTCCAAAAAGGTAAATAGAAGACGTGGGAGAGAGCTGAGAAATCAGGATGTTGAAGGAACACTGTGGGAGAATTGATGATAGTGCACTACACTGTGGACAATGTAGAGACCACAAGAGCAAGCACCAAATTGTGGCAACGTGGATGCTGGAAGTGGAGGGAAGAAATAAGTCATTAGGAAACCAGACTTCATTGATCTGGTTGCTCAGGAAGCTATTTGTTCTCATGCTATGTGCTGTCATGTATTATTCATGGCCAATAATACTTGAGCAATTACTGTGTAATTTGAAAGAAAGCTAAAATTATCATCATTCTAAGGAAAATAACCTTCTCATTCTGTTTTAGGGACGTTACTTT
>VXBA01002400.1:487573-507327 GCA_013399895.1 Serilophus lunatus | reverse complement strand
GATGGAATTCTATATTTTTCTTTATTAATGTTTGTTACTTCAGAAGGTCCTGAAACAAAGGATGCTGGAGAGTGTTGAACAGTCTATTCTGTATTTTTTTTAGGAAGATTAATAATAAGCCTATTTTATTTAGCTTAATTATTAAAGTAAGTTCAAGGAGTAATTTGATTGCAGTGTGTTATCATCACTGAACGGCTCTTGATGTGGAATGTGTTAGCATAGAGCAGAACAATGAATAATGTTTAAGAATCAGACATTTCATTGAGAAAGAAGGAACACATTCTAACATAATGACCAAATAAGCACCAAATAGCATAATTCTACATCCTTAAATGCTTAAAACACGAAGCCATGGCAGTGCAGTTCATGTGGTGATGCAAGTTATTAAGCACAGGTTGCAGGAAAAGGCAGAAAATTAAATGGCTGTTTTATTTAGGCAGGGTTTGGCCTCTTGTCCCAGGCAACTAATGACAGGACAAGATGACATAACCTCAAACCGCTGAGGTTCAGATGGAACATCAGGAGGAATTTCTTCATGGAAAGGATTGTTAAGCATTGGAATGCTCTTCCCAGGAAGATGATGGAGTGACCATACTTGGAGGTGCTAAAAAAATGACTGGATGTGGCACTTATGCCATGGTGTGTTTCAGTGATGGCTCAGTGGTTGGACTCAATGATATTGGAGGTCTTTTCCAAAATAAATACTTTTCTGATTCTATTTTACATAATTTAGATGGTTTCACGGTCTTTGGCCTTAAAATTCAGTTCCTCTGCTCATGTGAAGTTTTAGTGACCTAGACTGCCAGGATGTTCCATGGGCAGTCTACACCTGGCATGTAGTTTCCTCCAGAATGCCATGCAGATGTACTACAAAGGCAGGGGTATTCACTGAGGTACCTATTCCTAAAACATTATGTTTATATTCCTAAAACATTAGTCTCATAGTCTGCTGCTGATGACAACAGAACCTACCTGAACTGGCTAGCCTTCCTCATACATCTCCTTCAGCTTGTATCTTTGGTCTTCCCTGTGTTTTCCCTGCTTCAGCTTGCTGGAGGGTGTGAAAGGTACAGCCTCCAGCACGTTGCTGGCACAGCTGCTCCTACAAATGCTCCTGAATCCATGAGCGAAGGAGACGTGCAAATCACTGCTTCAGCTCACATCACTCATCTCCACTGACCAGGTTAGGGAGCAACTCTATGGGAACCTAACTTCCAGCTGGGCGATGTTATGCAGTGACTCCTAGATGAATCTTCAGCTGAGACAGCTTCAGCTGAAAGAAGATTTGTGGGTAAGCACCAAGTGTAAACTGGATGAAAACCACTGTGTGACTTAAACTGACTTACTACTGCCTCTCCTAAAGAAAATTAGTGACACTTTTGCTCTGTCCTCCTATATCTTGCAGTGATGTGTTGTAGACATCTTGTGCACTCTCGAGTATGCAAGCTACAATATAGGACTGTAAATAATGAGACACCTCTGTGAGTGTACAGTAATGTCAATACTCATATTTATGAATAAATATGCTCAGGAATCAACCAAGTGGAGAACACATTTCATGCTTCTGAAGACAGTAGTTCCCAAGGGACAGAAAAAAAAATCTATCACCATTGTCAGGTAGCACAAAAACTACACCTTTTTCAGCAGTACTTTTTATTTTCATCTCAACCTTGCCAACATACTTGGCAGAATAAAAGTGCTTGATGAATCACCTCTCTGAATGTAAATGTAAATGCATGTGAATGTAAACAGATGTAAAAATAAATTTGCATTATATGCATGCTGATTTTTCTAGGCTACAACTGCCATCTTTTAGGTGGGTAAATTATTTCATTTCTCTCCATAGCATTTTTTTGAACAATTTACACCCTGGAAAAGAGTATTTCATACAGTAAAAGAAATTATATCTAAAATTTTTGTTTTGTTTAAACTTAGAGTGAGATTAATATTTCTGCATTTTAAGGAAAATCTAAGAAGTTTTTAATTCTAAACTCATAAAATAAAACTTGCAACTGAAATTGCAAAAAACATTTCAAAACAGATTTTTTAAAGAAGAGCTGTTAGGAAACAAGAACTTATACTTCCAAAAATCAAGAAAGTATCAACTTTCCCAGATCTAAGTAGCATAAATATTAGCAAAATCTACTGCTAGCCGCACGTTTGTTATTGCTTGAGTGAGACAAGGAAAGAAAGCCAGGCAGAGATGTCAGCATTTGAAAAATACATCTGTCTACCAGTAAGCAAACCCAACTGATATCACATATCTTTGTTTAACAAAACTTTAGCCATCTGCTTTCCTGAACACATTGTTCCTGGTGATAAAACTCCAGTACACTTCAATACAAACTGTGAATTTTCTCTAGTTAGCTCAGTTGCTGTTCTCTTCTGAAGAATTTGCAATGAAGTGCATTGCCCGTCGAGCAGCTATAGCTGCTGTGAGGCACGGAAGGAGGGGGATACCCCTGAATGTGGAATCACTAGTGCCTTGGTGTTATTCATGACACTAGTGTTTGATGCCAGGACAGGCTGGAGTTACTGCCTGCCACAGGACCAAGCTGGACAGAAGGGCAGCCACCGGGTTCCCAAGTCATTTTGAGAGCTGATATCCCCATGGACACAAGTTGCCATTCATTAATTACCTGACTGGTAGTACTTTGAGGCAGCATGCCTGCCAATTGAGGAATTTTACACTCTCACACAACAAGCTCTGTTCTTTTTCCTCACTATTACACTAGTAAAAAAAAAGACTGTCACCTCTACCAAGCATAGTGGAAGGAAAGTAAAAAGGATTTGAGGGGAGAGAGATTTACTTAGAGAAGGTGGAGTCACTGTGCAGGGATCTGGGTCTCTAATCTTTACTGGAACTCACAGAAATGTGAGGAACAAACCAGTTTGCAGATTATATGAACTGAGAGGTGCAGTGGACACTCTTGAGGGACCAGAAGTCTTGCAGAGGGGTCTAGATAGATTAGAGCATGGGACAGTGCTTAATGGGATGAAATTCAACATTTTCAAATGCTGTATCCTTCACCTATGATGGGGTAACATTGGACATATGTATAAACTGGGAGAGTAGTGTCCTTCCTAGCAGAAACAGATTTAGAGGTGCTGGTAGGGAAATCATATATTGGAGTGTATCAAACACAGCATAACCAGCTGCTCAAAAGGTAATCCTCTGTATTCCCTTTTGGTGTGGCCTCACTTGAGTACTGTGGGCAGTTCTGGTCCCCATAATTTTTTAAAAAGGATGTGAAAGTCCTTGAATGCATCCAGGAAAAGGCAACAAAGCTATTGAAAGGCCTGGAAGGAATGGCCCCTGAGAAGCTGCTGAGGGCTTTAGTTTTTTTAAATTTGGAGGATAGGAGGCTGATAGATGACCTTGCTGCTTCCCACAGCTTCTTCAAGAGAGGGAATGGACAGAGAGGGGCTGATCTTTTTCCCTGTGATCCAGTGATAGGATCTGTGTGAATGGTTCAGAGACATGCTGGGGGAGATTCAAACTGGACATTAGGAAGCATTTCTTTACCAAGTGGGTGGTGAAACACTGGAACTTCCTGAAGAGGTGGTCGATGATCCAAGCCTGCCAGTGCTTAAGAGGCATGTGGGCAGTGTCTTACAGGAGGTCCCATAAACATAGATCTGCTGCATTGCTGTATTACTTCCATCTGTGTGATGACATACACTTTTCAAGTAAAACAGACATAGGCATTAAGACATTAGGATTTAAAAAAAAAAAAAAAAGCCTGATATAATTTCAGTTCTGGTAAAACAGCTCAGGTTGGATGAAATTACTGTATATGCAATATAATGTAGAGAAGTCAGACAAAAGTAAAACGTTAGTGTTATCCAACTGCATTCCTCTAGTACTGATATATGTCTCAATTATATGACACATATAAACCAAAATAATCAGCATAAAAAGCTAAACATGAGGTCTTCCAATGTAGGGATTTCAGCTTCATACAGAAGGCAATTTTGAAGTAACCGAAATCCATAAATTCTAATAACATCTACAAACATCTTGAAAATCATGATTCTGGTTTACTCAAGAAAGCCTAAACAGCATCATACCTAAAAACATCAGTTTTGGAAAAAACCCAGGATCATGCTTCCATCATCCTTTCTGGATAGAGAATGTTTTTTCTGCTTTCTACTGATCTCCCTCTAGTGGAATCCTGTAAGGCTGCATGACATGAAACGAATTTTCTGTCCACAATTTTTCATGTGACATAGCTGTAACACATGATGCATGTGAAACAAACATCTGTTTTCAGTAATCAAGACAAACTCTGTCAGTTCCTTTAGGGAAAAGCAGTGTATGTAGTAAACACAAAGACTGGAATCACAACGCCTTGAAGCAGGCCCATTAGAGAACAGCTAGGAATGTAATTTGTTTGCTTGCTAAACCCGTTCCTTATGGATTGCCATTTTGTTTTGTTTTTTTCTTAAAGATATTGAATTAATATATTGACTGTAGTCTTCCTGGATATGACAACAGTGGAGAAGGAAAAGGGAAAAATAGAGAAACAGGTGTTTATAGAGAGTTCTTTATCCCTCATCTTTATTGGGTGAGCAGACTCTCAAGGGGACAGGAAGAAAAGTATGGCCTTACCTCTCCTAATCTCCAGGCCAGCCTGCACTCCATGTTTGGTATGCAGAAGGAGTACATTGCACTCTATAAATCAATGTCATGCCAAATATGCTCTTTCCCTTACACCCATATTTTGTGCCTTCAGACAAGCAGAATATCTTCCAGCTCCTGCTGAATGGTACCGTGACTCAGTTGCCCCAAACTTTCCTTGAGTGGCAGGGAATGGTACGATGAGCTGCTCTGAGAGCATGCACTACAGATTCACACAGGTAAATAACAAAATTGCATCTGCACATATTGCGTGTGACACCCTTAAACACAGAGAAGCAAATCTGTGTTACAGAATCTGTGGATAAATACACAAAAGACAGTAATAAATACACGTGCATTCATTCACTCATGTACACCCTCAAATGTGAATTGCCAATCATTCTAAAGAAGACAAAGTGGTTGCAAGATAACAGAAGCTTATTCTTCTGATATCAACAGCATTAATCATATATTTCACTGTGAAGTTACCATTAAAACATAACTTTGATTAATGATAGTGTCAGTGTATTTAATCAAGTGCAAGCAACACAGCACTGGTTGGCTGTGATTATTTCTCCCCTTGACCTCATCTAGCTGAGGAGGAATATGAGTGAAATCAGGACCATTCCACTAATGCAAACCTGGCATGCAAGGAGACTCCAAGGCCCATCTTTGCCTAAATGGCTTCTCAAAACTCAAGGGAAGGAAAAAGAGAAGCAAGTCTGAAGTTTGAAACCACATCAAATATTACAGTGATTAATTATAGGCAAGGAAATCATGTCCCTTGCTCCTAACTAAAAGCATTAACTAAAGTCTCCTTGTCCTAAATCTTGTACTTGTATATAAGGAGGAACCATTCCAAAGACTTGCCAGTTATTATAGACAAAGGTTAGGGAATGCTTTCAGATGCAAAAAAAAATTACCAGTTGGTCTGGATATACATTGTCCCTCTGTACTCAGCACTGGTGAGGCCTCACATCAAATCCTAAGTTCGTTTCTGGGCCCAGCACTAGAAAAGAGACATTGAGGGGCTGGAGCATGTCCAGAAAAAGGAAACAGAGCTGAGGAAGGGCCTGGAGCACAAGTGTGATGAGAAGCAGCTGAGGGAGCTGGGGATGTTTTGCCTGGAGAAAAGGAGGCTTGGGCATAACCTTATCAGTTTCTACAATGGTGGGAAAGAAGGCTGTAGCCAGGTGGGATTGGTCTCTTTGCCCAGGTAACAAGTGACTGGACACAAGGAAATGGCTTGAAGTTGTGCCAGGGGAGGTTTATACTGGATACTAAGAAAATTTTCTTCACTGAAAGATGGCTAGGCATTGGAACAAGGAGCTCAGGAAAGTGGTGGAACCATCCCTGGAAGTGCTGAAAAAATCCCATCTGGATGTGGCACTTGAAGACGTAGTTTAGTGGGAAACATGATGGTGTTTGAAGTTGGGCCCGAGGATCTTAGAGGTCTTTTGCAATCTAAACAATTCTATGATTGCGATAGACAGCCCCCTGGTACACAGTGCTGTGTTAGGTCTGTGTGGTTGGACTGTAGCTCTGGCTTTGGCAGCAGTTTGAGCTCTCTTTCCTAGTTGCCTTTTTTGTTAATGCAAAGGAGCCTTAGAGTTCTTGGAGGGTGTGTTACTACCAGCATCTAACCGACTGTAGCAATAGAAAAGACCCAAATGGAATGGCTTTGCAAGTGAAAAAGTCTAAACTCCAAGTAGCAAAACTCCAAAAGGGTAGAAGAAAAGGGAGAAGAAAGATCAAAAAGAAGTGACGGAAAGAAGGAAAAAAAGATGGAGATGGACAGGTCAGCTGCAGTACTTATTACTGCTTGTAACAGAAAGAGAGTAGAAAATTATGCAGAGATTTATCTTAAAGGAGCCAGAGAGGTCTTTATTTAAAGAGCTTGCAAACCATTGCAGTAGCTCCAAATACACTTTTCCTTCCACTGTGTACTATTTGATCTTGCTTTATTGATGTTTGTGAGCTCCCAAGAGCTGTTTTTATGTTGGTTTGTTGGAGGATTTTTTGGCAATTGCAATCAGAAATGTTCTGGAGATGTGTAGGCATGGAATTGGGTCAGCAAGCAGGAAGGAACTGGAAGGATTTTACCTGTTTGTGGCAAAGATAACTAAAAGGACGCCGGGGCACTTTGCCAGGATATTTCAACTGCACCTTTAAACTGGGCAGCTTGCACTGTTCTCTGTGCCAAATAAAAATTCTCTTGGTTTCTTTTCAGACAGCTTTTGAATCATGGTGAAGCCTGAAAAAAAAAAGTCGCAATAAATGCTATTTTTTCCACCCAACACTAATACAAAAATGTGAGCAGATTGAAGGCAGGGGGATGGGAAGGGAAGAGGGATGAGTAAGGAGGAGTTCCATTGTGCTGAGACCAATTATAGGGGGTCTCAGCCCAAAAAAAGACTCTTTCAGAAAGTCACAAACAAATGAAAACAGAGGACTGTGATAAATCGTGGCACAGCTCTAACAGCCATGCATCTCTTGTTCCCCTAAACACTATAATAATAGGCAGATTGTAAGGGGTCATATCCCTCTGAGGACTGTAAATTCAATCAGTATTTGAATACTTTGCATCTTCACTGTGTTAGATTGTTTTATTAGTAATGAATTATAGGGAGTCTTATTGCACAAAATAAAACTGCAAAAAAGATACCACTTTTAAAAATACATTCATGTTTCTGATACCCTAATATAGTATTGAGAAAACATTCTTACAGCTTGGTGCTGGAAACAAAACAGCATCAGCTGGAAATAAGGCTTGTTCTCTAGAATATGAATTCATCTACCTTCGTCAATTTTGAAATCTTAACACCTTCCCACCACATTGTTTATTTCCTTGTAATTTGCTGTATATTCATAAATCTTTTTACTTTCTGAGCATTTTTTCTCTTTTGCCCCCTCGAACATGTTTGTTCAATATGTTTTTCCCA
Source organism: Serilophus lunatus (assembly GCA_013399895.1). Lineage (NCBI taxonomy): Eukaryota > Metazoa > Chordata > Aves > Passeriformes > Eurylaimidae > Serilophus > Serilophus lunatus. Next base: position 499,764 of record VXBA01002400.1, on the reverse strand, counting down.
TGGCATATCCTTCCCAAGTGTGTTTTCAGAAACCACAACATGGAAAACTCTAGAACCTCCACTTTTTCAAGCACAAGAGGGAAAATAAACAGCTGATAATCATTAGGGAGCAGGAACTGAAGGCACATATGACATAAGTGTGTAAGCTAGATTTTATTAAAAAATTTTTGAATGGCTAACTGGAGTGGATAAATCTGTCCTGAAGATTATTTGGTGATACATATCAGAGATGATCACAATATACAAGTTACAATGTGGTGTTTTCTTGACTATATCTCAAGGCAGTTTGGAAGACAGATTATGTCACCACTCTGTTTCTGGTTGCCATTATTCATACTTATATTGAATTCCATCTATTTCTGTTCTCATCATTGTTCAAAAATACTGGATTTTGCCACCCCAGTTGGGAATCAGTAAGGAGGAGCATGCCAGTTCTAAAAAAGGAAAGCTTTTTGCTTTCACAAAAAGGCTTTGTTAATTAGTCCTACACAAGGAGGGAAATTACAAAACTCCATACTTTCCCATTTAAATGTTTGTAAAAGTGATTTTGTTTAAATTTCACTGAGTGTAACAGAAAATGTTAAAGCTGAAATAGACCAGATAGAATATACTAATGTCTTTTGGAGTGAGAGTGAAAGAGGGAAAGGACCCGAGGCTTATATTTTCTTTATTTATGCTCTTTACATAAAAATCTGTGAATGTTTAAAGCTTTTAAAAGAAGTATTGATTTGACAGCCCCGAAGACAAAAATCTTTTCATATAGAGGGCCAGCACAACATGTGCAGTCCCAGTAATAACCCTCTGTTCACTGTTGATCTGGGGAAAAAGGGAAAAATTACAGATCCAGCCCAATACCTACGCAAGATGCCTCTTTGCATATCTGTGACTCGCTATTTCAGAGCACCCTTACACTGGGATGCATCTCAGCTAACTTTTTGAGTTTTCATTTGAAGCAACTTACCTACTTATTCTATGCAGGTAATAGCTAAAGAGAGGTTCTTCTAGAGCATAAGTGAAGTTATAAATGGATTCATCACTGGCAATAGAAAAACTGCAAGGCCCTTACACTTACACTTCTAACTTGGATTCTTCAGTTTCATGCCCAAAATTAGGTGGATGAATCTAGATCTTAACATATCCATACAAGGAATTGGTGCTGAGGAGCAAGTATACTTTTAATTCATATGCTAGTTCACAGTGCATTCATTTCCTCATATAGACAAGATATAACTCACAAATGTGACTGCTGTTTATTAGGATAAATTATAAAGATTCTGCTACAGCTATACAAGATAATTTCTGGAAACTGTGTTACTCCACTACCAAATAACTCATGCTCTATACACAGAAAGAGTATCTCTAAAGCACAAGAACTTAGAACTTAGGGTTGTCTGTGGCAGTAAAGTTGAGTTTACATATGACTAGTCCAAAAAATACTATTTATTTATTTATTAGTGGAAATAATAATACTTATTTTGGCAACCAATATTGATCTAATAAAACACAGATGTGTGAATGTAGCTATATTTGCATTCATGCAGGTATCTACAATTTATAGTCACCTGGGGGCTCCCTGTATCCACAGAGAGCCATAGGCATTGGCTCCATTCTCAGCAAAGCCATGAAACCGTTTCTGTTTGGACACCAGCTTCAGAGAGGGAAATGTGGACGTAGCTTTCATGTAATTATTTTCCTCTTCTCTGCTTCTTCATTTTTTTGCTCGTTTCATGAGAATCTAGCCTCAATCTCTTGTGGTAAACTAACTTTTCTTTTGAGGTTAAAAATTAAACTGCTAATATAAAGATTATTTTCACTGTCAAAGCCTGGAAAATAGATTTTTCCTTTAGCCTTTGCTGTCCAGAATGGTGTCTTGTCCACAAAGTAATCAAACATTATTACATGTATCATTCCACCAGCTTGATGTTCTGGCAGCTGATGAACTTGATCCTGCTCCATCCACATTCATCCTCCTCTCACAAAATATTTAGTTCTGCTCCACTACCCCACAAACTGCAAGTACAAGTGACATAAAACCTCCCTTTAGAAACATCTACAGCTATCACAGCTTTTGGTGTTCGTATGCCCCAGATAGACATAAGCCAACCTAGTGCCACAAGAGCACTTCAAAGCAAACTTAACTGTGTTTGTAGTTCTTCAGGACTTTTTATCCCACATGGAAGCCAAACAATAGGTGTTTCCCACCTGTTCATTCTGCAAGTTCATCCTACAAGCTTGTGCATGGATTAGATAAACTATGCTTGCCTGCAAAATTCTAGAATAAATTCCATGTTTTTCAATAGTAGTTTATTGCATTAGGTCATGTTTGCATGTTTCCTCTTGTCTTCAAAAACCAGCATACTCTGTTTTGCTTTGTTTTGTTTTGTTTGAGGTTGTGACTAATTAAATGCTGGCATCACTAACACTATTGCTGTCTTAACTATATGTTATGGAGTCATCCGTGAAAGTTAGTAAAGTTCTGTAAGAACAAGTTTGATTCAAAATACTGTAAGGAAAAAGTAAATGAGACCAACTGGTTTGTCCTTGATTTGAGACCACAGTTTCTAGGGAAAACCTAATCTGTTAGGCTAACTGCATAAAGAAATCTTTGAATTTTGACCCTGTAGAACTTGGTTTAATTCCCTAGAAAATTCTTGAACAAAAAATCCTTGGGACTGAGTTACTGGGTTTGTATGAAATTTTGATTCTTAGCAAATGTTTTTTGCCAAGTAAAACTCCATTGCCTGTAAAATCTCATGCATAGTTATCTTTTCACTAAATACCTAAACCTGTATCCTGTGATTCTACTATAAATAAGAAGGAAAGTTTCTACAGCTTTTTATTATTATTTTTTTCTTCTTATACCACATTATTTAATTGACTTCATTGACTATCCTGGGCCATTACATGTGAAGTGTGCAACAATTTACTGAAATAGGCCATGAATTTGCCTCATGACATACAGGTGTAAAGCTGGTGTCTCAGCATGAGTTCTCACCTTGCTGGCTAATCTCAGGAGGCATCAGTATGTGTTAAAGCAGGTTTGCTTCACAGCGGAGCTTTCCACATAAAAAGTTAGTGGTGTATAAATGCTTCTAGATAAAGAAAGCCCCCAAGTACTAAAAGTAAACTTAGTTTAATGTTTCCAGATTAACTACCACATACTTTTCTCATGGATTCAATCTGATCAGCCTGGTTTTGATTTGGTTATATGAGCAAGTATCTGTGATTTCTTGTGAGACCATATTCATTCACAAGGACAACAGCAAGCTAGTGAGCTTCAAAACACACAGTGGCGTTCTGGGTTCGCATATGCAAGAGTCCATTACTTGTGGTCCATTTATTATTTTATATGAAGTACTAATATACATACAAGAACAACTGTGCTTCTTTGTCCTATGCTGCTGCTGCAAAAAGCAACTAACTACAGCTTTTGAACATGTCCTTTGCCCTGAGTATCTCATTAAGACTTCAACCTTGGTAGTGATGTATCTATTTAATTTTTAATGCAAAAAATTCAGAGTGAAGTAGAAATGAAAAGGAAAGTGAAGAAGGATAAAAAGGCAACAAAAGGATATGTAGAGACCAATATGGATATATGCACATGCAGATTTTATATGTTATCCAGATACCTAGAGGGAAGGAGACAACAGTCAAACAGCAATGTTCGCATATCCTATTGTGAGAGCATTGACATGTGCAGTCAATAGAGTGATGCAGAGAGAAATTCTCACAAGGCTTAAAGTGAAAATGATTTGTATTTTTTATGTCCACATGTAAGAAATATGGTATGTAACTAAAGAAGAAAGCATTTTTGGTTGGACAGTGGAAAACCCTTAAGTTGGTATGTTTATATATAGGACTCTTGAATTACCTCAAATCATTCATTGCTCTAAAAGATGTCTGATATTGTTCTATTGTTTTAGAGTCTATGTTTTTGTACTTGCACTGCGCGTCCCTTTTAGTATATATCATTTTTACAATTTTTTTTTCTGTAATAGCACAGTTTCATCTGTGATAGACAAAAAACTGCCCTAAAATGAAGTATTAATTTTTTTCTAAAAAATGTAAATACTGGAACATGTCTGAAGTAAAGATCATCAGTTTATTCTACTCTCACTTCAAGAATTTCACTGACTTCAGAAATTTATTTTTGAATGTTAAAATATGTCAGTAATTTTGATTTGTTTTTGCTACTCATCCTTAGAAAAACAATAATTTTTTTTTCTTTTTTGTATCAGTCAGTACATATGCACTGTGTATCTACACCCTATAGTAAGAAGGGGGAAAAAAGCTCTGAAAACCCCACAGTTCATTAAAGATGCATCAGGCTTTATTATCATTCAAAAAAGAAGGAAAGAAAAAGAAAAATGGGTGAAGAGGCCATCCTCTGCAGTGTGATAGAAGCTAGGCTCATATAAAACAAGCCAAAGAATTAGTTCCTTCACCAAGGAATGACATGAAACTCTAGCCATGGTAGCTGTAAAAACAGTTAAAGATCTTCTTTGTACTCATTAGCACCACTGTGCTGGTATTCTGTGTTGGCAGCTTTTGGTTCTGCTGAAGCAATCCTAAAGAAAGTTGTTACCAGCCTATATTCTACAGTTCACAGGCTCTCAAAAAGGACACATTAAAACAGCTAGAATCCCCAGGGCAAGTGGGGAGATTAAGTAGCCCTCTCCCTCGACAGAAGCCCCTGCAGACAAAGCCTGGCATTGTGCATTCACTACACTATCTCTTTCCAGTACTGAACTTTACCATTGTCCTGCCGGATCTGAGTTTACAAAGTGTTTGGGGGACTTTGCGTAACGGTTCACTGGCACCACCACTGACAGCCCCCTGAGTGTGGGAACTGCTTCAAAGGACGTGATACCCCCAAAATCACTAGCTTATTCTATTGGTCCTCATGCAGATGCCAGTGGCAGTGTTTTAGTTTATATGGGGGGGGGGGGCTACTTTGGAGTTTTCTTGGAGTCTCATCTTTGCAAGAATACAAATTCAGGCAGGCAGAGCAAACATGGATTATTTGTTTCCTAAAGGATCAGGTCTTTTCAGAAGTTTTAGCTGTTGCACTGCGCTACAGAAGCTACCATTGCAAAGGCCACCAGGTGCCCTGGAATACTTCTAGAGTTTTGGGGGAATGCTAAAAACAAACAATTGGGAGAAAAAAATTCTTGCTATGTAAAAGTGCTGCTCTTTAGCACAGAATTCATTGTCAACCCACTTTGGTTCCATTTGCTTCTGTGCTGAAATTTTTCAATTTCTTGTTAGTTAATGTGAATAAGGACTAATAAGAAATTGCCTCTGATGCTAAGGCCTATTCCTTTTGGTGTACTGTTTTTGAACAAAGACTCAAAGAGGATCTGGTATAAGAGAAGCAAATTTCCTAGAAAGACCAAATTCAGAAAGAATACTTCAGCTGAGTCTTTTGTTTAATTTTTAACTTCTTTTATATTACAAAGAGATTTAAGAATTATTTTTTTTTCCCCCTAGACTCCACAAATGTTAGCATTGATTCCTGGAAAATGAAAGACGCTCATTCTGGGTAAAACCTTTTTTAGAAGTGGAATGAGTTCTGGTGAGGGGCAAGAGCTTTACCCTTCCAACAACTGCTTTCGTCTTTGCTTCTCAACGTATCTGAGAAGCTCCACCAGCATCTGAGAGTGAAGATACATGAGATAAGGGTAGTAAAATGCAGAAGTTTCAAAGCATGATTCCTGGGAGTGAGCAGTGTAAGTTCTGATGGAGCAAAAGGGAATGAACATTGGCTTATTCTCTGTGGGAGATAGAAAGCTAAAGTAGAAAAGAGATGGTGGCAGAAGACAGTGTGGAAAGGTTTGGTAGGAAGCTAGAAGTCAATGCTGAAAGCCCAAAGTGTGAAATGTCCTGCTCTTAAGCTGCCCACACTTGCCTGACACTTTCATATCTGTGCGCTGTGTAATGTTTTACATTTAAAGTGGAGACAAACTTTGATTTTTCATGGTTTATGTTCAGAGTATGGTGGATGGAAAAAGACTGTGTGTTGACAGGGACGTGGATTTTTACTTTGAAAAACACTGTGATCACAGTCTTGTTAAATGAGATTTGTGTTTATGACTGACAAAGGGAGGGAGAAAAAGGAAAGTGAAGTAAGATTTTATATACTTGATGACTATGAAGACAAATTATGAGATCTCGTATTTTTCTTTGATAAATGATTCCTTGAGGTGAAAGAAAAATACAAATTCTATATGAATGGAGTTGGTTATGTATTTTTTCTATTCTACATAAGCAAAAATTAAAGTACACTGTAGAGGATTGAAACCAGTATAAATTCATGAAACTGAGTGAGGAACTCAAAGGCTGATGCTTAAGGAAGAACTGTAGGAACTGAAGTAGAGTAACAGTGGAATCTTGCAAATATTTTACTTTGCCCTGTCCTAGATTACTATTTTTCTTAACCATCCCTGTATGATCTATGGTAAGATTTGGAGATACCATAAATTCAGAAGAATATCAGAACATCATTTAGAGAAAGCTGTATTGACCACAAGGAATACAAAAAATGAGGTGGGACTGACTATGTGAATAAGAAGGTCATAGACTAGGAGACTTAGATTATCTACCACAAATTTGAGAATTCACAATTGTGAGATGATAAAGGAAAAACACCTGAGTGTACACATCAATCACAAAATGACAACTTGCAAATAGTGATGCAGAAACAAAGTTGAGGGAGAAGGCTTACTCCCAAAAACATTCATCAGGGAAAGAGAAGGTAATGACCAAACACAAAGATGCTGTTGGCACAATGCTAAGAATGCATAAAGTGGCTACAAATATACTTAGAAATTAGAAAAAGGCCGCTGTGCATCAGAAGAGTAAAATTCTGTCACAGCATTCCTATAGGGGTAGCTGGTGTAAAATCAAATTCCTTTGCAGGAAGGTTAATGTGTGAAATGGGAGTTAATGTTTAGCAAAACAATTTTTCCTCTGAAATGTGATTTATCAAAACATTTTAGAGGAATGAAAAAAAAAATTTTGCTAGAAAGAGAAAAATAAAGTAGTTTAATAAGGCAAGGATTGAGCAAGATATTTAAGTTTTCCTTTTCTAAATGCTTGTCATAGAGCTTATGTATTTTATTAAAAAAGACAAAATTAGAGAATGTCCTCTTCAGCCACCAGATACTTCAGGCTTTGTATACACCTTTTTTTATGTTCATGACAGGAAAAAATAAAGAGTTGTAAAGTCCCTTTTGAAGCCACGAGTACAATTTCCACTCACCTCTAGTAATTCTGCTCCAAGCAGCAGGTTTGTGGATGGCCATTCTGCCAGCAGCAGTCACAGTAGGGGGACTACCCTCTCTCCTCCATCCAGGCTGCCACAGATCCCCAAATGAATAGATGCTGTGGTATTTGGAAAAAGGCAGTACATGGCTATTAAGAGCAGGCAATGCACTGGAGAGCATTAGTGGACTGCCTGCTCTGGGGGAGAGCTGACTCAAAGCAGCCATTTTAGGGCAGGTGGTGTTATTGTGGACACAAGGAAAACCACAGAATGAATGCTTGCTGTAGTATATTCTGAATCAAAGGGTCTGTTATAGGACTCCACAGGGATCTAGTCAGTATGCCCACAGACTTAGCAAATTTTTAGTCTGTAAGTCCTGTGTAAACTCATAAATCCAAGGCAATAATAGGAATTCTGTAATTTATCAATAAAATGTTCTTCAACAGTTATTGTTTATTAGTATAATATATTAGTGGTATGAAAATTGAGCTGGCCCTCTTCTTTCATGCATGTTCCTGTGAAGGTATATTTATTTAAAGGCTCATAAGTGAAAGCTTAAACTGGCATTAGTTAGAAAATATGTCACCTCTGATCTTGAAACTAATTGGCTTGTATGGACTTCGTTTAATTTGCATAATTTCCTCAGCACGATGTCTTTACTCTTCTTTCATTTTAAAAGGAAAATGGTCTTTTTTCAGTACTGAATGGAGAGTTTTAAAAAATGAGACTTCCAGTGATTATAGGTTAGGTGTAATGTTTCATCCTGTAGCAAATGGATATATTTCTGTCACGTACTTTGAGATGTGGAATTCAGTCAGAGGCTGAAAATGATATTCATAGGCATGGATCCTTGTTAAATAAGCGTTACCTTTGCTTTGCCCCTTCCGCACTGGGGATGTACAGCAAAATGTACATTCTAGTGAGTCCTTACTTCCTCATGGCAATTACCAAAGAAAACCTGACTGAAGAGCCTATTTTATCCCACACTAACTCCCTAGCTGGTTCTCCCCACACCAGACAAGAGGAAATTTTAGCTCCTTCCTTACAGCTGCCTAAATCTTTCACATGCAGCATCTAAGAAAATAACTCTGACTAAACTTTAAAACAAATAAGCCATTTATTGCTTTTGCACTATTTCCCAGTATCCTGCAGCTGGTGCCAAAGAAATTCTTTTAGGTAATCAATAATTTCAGACCTGATTTTGGCTAGCAGTAGGACCACTTAGAAGTTTTTCTTAGCAGTGGCACTTTTCATTCAAAGTAGCTTTAGAAAAACTAGTCCTCTAAAACCTGAGGTTTGGGAAGAAAAATGTACATAGCCTCAAATTCTTTGCTGCTTTGTATCACTCTAAAGCATGTTGACATGTTCTGGCACAAATAAAAGGGCATATGTGTTTTTTATAGGACTCAATGCAAAATGGTGGTACAAATAATGAGAAAATGTAATTCTGTTGCACATGGAAGTGGAGAGAAGTTATGCAATAGCACACCCATTTCCTTTATGAATAAATAGAGTGACAAGAGTGACATTGCTGGTTAGCTAACTGAAACTTTGGGTTCACCTCTGTTCTTAATATCTGCTGCTATTAAGTCCATAATGGCCACAGTGCATATACACAAGAAATAAGAGGCTGTGCGTTGTTGCACAGCTCTCCTGTGTCTTGTTAGCTCAAATGTGAAATATTGCTCTTGTTCACTGTTGGAATATAGGCCACATGACCTGTTGTCAGGCATTCTTGATATGAATGTGCATTGATTTACCTGAAGGAATAAAACATGTATTAAGCATGAAGTTTTCTAAGCGACCTACTAGGCTTGTATGCAAATTGTAATTCAACTTTAAACTTGTAGATGATGATGTAAAATTTGATTGGAGTTTAAAAAGGTAAACTGTGATCTCTTAGGTCTAATCCCAGACCTTAAATGATCCTTTTTTTACTGTCTGACACAATGTATTAGGCCACTGGGCAGAATTCTTTCTATTTATACAACCTAACTGCTTCACTGAGATTATAAAAAAAAGGCAGATTAAGAAACTGAAGAAAGAATTAATTAAATGAGAAGTATTAGCACCATAATTTTGGAATGTGCATAGAAATTGTAAAGGATCAGTGTACCTGAAGAAGCAAAAATTACATATTCCTCCTTTCAATTCACCTCTTGTTAGGTGGAGAGAAAATGCAAATTCATGCTATAGGCAGTGCAAAGACAGTGCTTATCCACATGCCTCTTCCTCAGGGATACATCTTTGAACGGACTTGGTTAAAAATGGTCAGTATGCCATGAATTTGGAATTATAATCTGAAATCAGAACACTTAAGGTGAAAAGGAATACAAGCAAATAGAAATTAGATGAACATATACAAAACTACGTGTTTGGAATGTCTGGTGTCAGCTAATAGGTGAATAGTATTGTTCAGAGTGTAGGGCTCTCTGGCAAGTCCTGACTTCAGGACAGTTTTTAGAAATGCTTTGCAACTTGGTATAAAGATGGTTCAGTTTGCTAAGTTTCATGAAATCTGGCCAGTATGTTGAAATTCAATGAAGCAGCAGCAAATCTCAGTACAAAAAAACTGAGCATGAACAAATTGTTTTTATTCATGCATTGCCTCACGTTGCAGACTGATTAGAAGTTAGGCTTGGCACTAATCTCTTGGGTTTTCTCCTAGAAAAGTGACAATGAAATCTGAACTTCTTGATTTCTGTTTTGCAATAGCAAAACAAAAATCATGTGACATAATAATTAATAATTGCAAAGTAGTATTGCATAAAATAATGAACAATAGCTGAAAAGTAGCTGTGACAGATTTGTCAGTGTGCTAGAACACATGCATGATGTTGTGATAAACACTCGAAAAAACATGTGATAAAACAGCCCTTATCCCTAAGGAATTTACAGCCTGGGAGACAGAGAGAGATAAGATAAAATGCACCTGGTAACCAAGAAGTGATGCTATTTACATTTTTCTTTTCTGTTTGCTTTCTTTTCCCAATGTTTCACCCTCTGTTTTATAATGAGGTGTTGGATTGGTTGATGTGACACTTGTGAGTCTCTATGAAGAATTTGATTGAAGAAGACTGGTGTCTGGCACTGGGTTTGGGAAATCATATTTCATGAGACAGGCAGCCAAGAGGAAAGTATAAAGACACTGAAGATTGGAGATGATTCTTAAGGCTCAGTCACTGTCAAACACTGAACATTTTGGCTCCTGTCAAAGAGAATAAGGAGGGGAGTATTATTTAGAAAGGGATAGGAACTCCTCTACATTGAGAAGACGATTTTTTTTTTCTATTCATACATTTCATGCATAACTTCCTCTCAGCAGTGCAGTCTTTTGATGAACAGTGAGTAAATGTCATAACACTGGAATAAGAACTCAAGTGGTGCTGCTGCTAAAACTTTTCATTTACCTTGATAGCATCCAGACGAGATGTGAGGCCTTGTTTAAGTTCCCAAATGTCATTAGGTTTCTCAGGGTTAATGCTATGCTACTAGACTTGCTGAAGTTATTCTAATCCTTTCCACTTTTCATTGTATAGCATTGCTGTCACTTTTTCTCAGCTTCTGCATCTGCCTGTTCCCTGGTTTCCTTCAATATATTCCACCCAAACTGGCTTCAGTATTACTTCTCTCATTTCCCCTCCCTCAGTTTTCCTCTTATCTCCTGGTAGCATAATATCATCATGTGAAATTCATGGCCAAGTTTTCTGATTCCTTTTTCCCTCCCCTGCTCCCTTCTTTCAGTGGGCACTTTGTACTTGCAACATCAGCCAAGTCAGATTGTATCTTTTCCAATGTGTTCTTTGCCATTTGCAAAGGGGTTTTGTAGTCTCGACTGGATTATATATCTGTTCTGCCATAAAATTTGTGGGTGATACTTAAAATAACAGGGTTACAGCTCAGTGAAAGTGCCTCAAATAAATCTCTGTGTTTTGGGTCAAAATAAGTTTGATTTTGTCACCTGAATCAATTTGATTCCTGTTGTCCTCTCCCAGTTCAAAAACACCTTTCCCAATGAGAAATTAAAATAATTTCTTTGGTTCTTCTGCCTCTCCTGCTAGCAGCCTACTCACATAGCAAAATGAAATAAGTTTGAATATATAGTATAGGCTACAATCTTACAATAAATACTTAACTCTTATGTACAAATATACAGGGATAGTCAAACAGGTGAGGCTGTGATAACTACCTCAAAAATATTTACTGTATAGTTCAAGTGTAGTTTGCACAGACTAACAACAACATGCCTTTAGGTTTGGTTACTGCAGCACAGTGGGTGGCAATGATTATGAATCAATTCAATTTAATGAATGCTATCCAGATGCACTATAGCTGTTAGAGCATAATATTTATGATAGTTTTGAAAAGGTGTAATATCTATTACACGTCTAAATACTCTTAAACATGCCCTCAAAAATGATTAGCAGTAATTTATTTGAACAGAACAAGGATAAGCACCACAATTGACATAGCTATACTCAAAGCAAAAAAGAATTTGATTAATATAAAGCACCTGTACTCTTTAAATCATTTTAAAGATGGCATCTGTTTTCTTATGAGATTAAATCTATGTAACATCAGTATTTTGTCTCTAACCTGTGTCTCGTGATCTCAAAAGTAGTATAAAAGAAGTGTACAAAGGAATGGATTTGAAAGAAGAAACAGAAAGACGGCAACACACATGTTTTCACAACAGCCCTTTCACCATTTATCTAAAAAGCTTTGGAAGAATTTATCTGTGGCTTTGAAAACAAGCAGAAAGGATTAAGCACTTGCTTTGGTGTTAAAACTCAAGAGAGATGTGAAAACAGAATAAAGCAAGAACAACTCTTTATCGTCATCTTCATCACACTTCACAGAACATGGCAGAAGTTAGGAAATTCTCCTTCCTTCCTTCCTTCCTTCCTTCCTTCCTTCCTTCCTTACT
>VXBA01002400.1:472081-487234 GCA_013399895.1 Serilophus lunatus | reverse complement strand
CTTTCTTTCTTTCTTTCTTTCTTCTTCCTTCCTTCCTTCCTTCCTTCCTTCCTTCCTTCCTTCCTTCCTTCCTTCCTTCCTCCCTTCCCCTCCTCTCCCCTCCCCATGTTAAAGGATCTTCTGGAATTACAAAGTCATGGAAACAAAAAGTCACCCTATAAATTTTTACTAGATGAAAGAATAGTACCCTACCGTCATGCGCCCTCTTTGTTTTGTTAGACTGTTGATGCAATTTTTGCTCATTGACCATAAAATAAAGCAAGAAGTAATGCAGGCTTATGGAAAACATGAGAAGATTTTTCCTGTTGATAGACTTTTATGATACTCAGTATCAAGGAGCCAGCCACCTTAAAGCAAGTTTAATTAAACATTTTGTTCAAAGAGAAATGAAGAAGTTGAGACCTCTAATACAGACATTAGGACAAGAGACTAATTTCACATAGAACTCATTATGGTCCCCTGAAATACAAGAATGGGTGAAAGACAAAGAGGATAAAGGGGGAACCGTGTGCGTTGTGTACATTTAAGATTCAATAGAAGTCCATTACTATGGCTTGAGCAATTTCCTCTTGTACTGCAAAACTGCTGGCCAGCAATATAAGGTTATGTTTGTCTGTTCATCCTTGCATAATAGTAGGAGAATTTTAATGATTTTACAAGAAACTGCAAAGTAATTAGTCTATCCCCTGCTTATAGACACTTCAGATTCTAATTAATTTATGTATGTAAACAACTAGTTTAGAATTTTCTGTGAAAATAATCAAGGAAGCTCCTTGATGCACATAATTCAATCAGATGACCCATGACTCAGTCAAACCACTCAAGTTCAGAGGTCTTAGAAGTTTCACTGCTTCTTCACAAACTTTGTCTGCAGCAAAGACTGCTAACTCAGATGTGTGTTAAATAAATCTAAAACTAGAAATTGAAGATGCCTTTCTGCAAAAACCTTGTCCAAGCAAATCAAAATCTTTCACTCAAGTTTATTTCCTATAAAGATTGGATTTATCTTGCCTAACTTCAGGGGTATGAAAAGTTATTTGGCCAAGTCTAAACCAATCTTGCAGTAAGAGGGCAGAAACAGGCACTTCCAGAAGATGATTCATCAGTTCTAAGACAGATGTTAAGATCACCCATTAAAGAGCCTCTGGAGTTTCCCATTTCTTGTATTAGCTGCAGATGGAACCAGGATAGGACTCGCTTTTAGACAGCTGACCCCTGACACACTATTCCAAATCAAGTACATGGAATTCTATATAATGCAGGAAAAAAAATGTTCTACAAATTTCCATTGTAAGGAAAACTTTTGACAGACATATGTAAAACAAATTATCTTGGGATTCCCTGTTAGAGGTAATGATTGATATTTATGTTCATGGAAAGGCAATCTATGTTCACCAGAATAGGCTCTCTTTGGAGCCCTGGGGTCCACAGAGCTGTAGTGTGGGAGATGTTGCAAATGCATCAATAAACTCTGACTGGGACCTAATGCTGTGCCTTTACCCATCAGAGAAGACTGTAAGTTGGAAGATTACACACAATACTGTCAGTGCAGGTATTTTTGCTTAATTCAGTTTGTTCCACGAGAATCTGTACTATCTGCAGAGCCACTACTAGAGCATTTACACCTGCCTGTTTCCAATGCATGGAACAGGAAAAAGAAACATCACAGGCAGGGAGGATCACCTCACCGAGAACAGCTTTTATTCTTTATATATTCTGATAATTCTTGGGAATAGTGATTTTATTTGAAGAATCATGGCAACTTCTTTTTTTATTTTTCTATTTGAGGAAACAAAAATAGATTTTAATTTTGAGACTATATCCATTTAAAGGAAGTTCTCCATTTTACAGTAGAAGCTGTGTTGTAAACACTAGTGAAATTTTTGGTAATGCTAAATTTAGGCGATATGGTATAGTTTTGTTTCATACAAACATTTTCCTACTCAATATATTTTATTCTTTTCCCCCTGCCACCAAGTCCCACATCAAAGCATTCGAATTTTACCGTAAAATAACAATTTGAAATAAATAGTGTTTCTTACTTTCATTCACCTTCTCATAGTAGAAAATGTGGTTTATGCCTATTGCCTTGATTTGACAAAGACTTCCTTGTCTGATGACGTGGCTGTAAGTTGTTTTGTAAATCTGAGAATATATGCATTTTTACATGTAAAGTTCATTATCAGCAATACTCAACAGTGTAAAACTGGGATAATGACATAGAAATGTAAATCTCTATTAATTTAATACCTTCCGAGAAAGTGTTTCTTTTTATCTCAGTCTTAAAAATTCTGGAGCACAAAGATTATACAATCTGACCATCATCAAACGTTATCTGATGTTACTTTATACTTGAAATAGTTCAACTTGACACCCTGTTTGGTTTACCCTTTGCTAAGATGGAGGTTTTACCCTGAAATGACCTCTTTGGCTTTGCAGTGAATTGTTTTAGTAAACAGATGGATCATTTGACTCAAAGAAGAAAACTAAAATATTCATTTAGGTCTGCAAATCATTTCTCTGAATGAGAACAGTAAATTCTAAGTGCCTGAGGCTTCAGACCTTTTCAGGAGTTGGAATTCTGCATGAAATTGGGTTGTTAGTGTCTTGCCTTTATTTTATGTGATTTATTCTTTGTATTCCATGAAGCTCCATACTAGAAAACTGCTTATTGCTTATTTCATTGAAATATTTGAGGAGTTGTGTTTGTTTCGCTTTACTGGCAGCTTTGCTGAGCAACGGGTGATTCTATTTAGTATGACTCTGGGTTACGTATTTCGTCGAAGGATGTTTGTTTTCCAATCTTACTTGTAATCAGCTGAAGACGTTACTTCACTGAAAGATATGAAAATTCCCTTAAACTTTTATAATTAGAAACATCAATGTAATCAGCTTGTGTTGTAGCCCGTAAACCACAAACTGAAAGGATGACAAAGGAGTAATTCATTCCCATTTTGTGGATATGGGCTATCATGTTTTGGATCTGTGCTCATTTTTGTCAATAGAATAGAAAGGAATCTTTTGCAAGATGTGGTGTGGTTAAAGTTGCAGAGACAAATAAAATCTTTAAAATACTGATTCTCCTAGATAATAAACGGTCTAGTATCAGTTGCATGCTTTGTAACATCTCTGATTAAAAAAATGACCACTTGATTAACAAATGTAATTTTATAAAAGGCATTCAAATTTCACCCATTTACCCTCTGTACTGGGCTCCATAAGACATGCTGGTATTTGCTTGAGGCTTCCAGAAAAGCATCTTAATTTGTAAGGAACAAGAAATGAAGATTCCACTTCCTCCCTTGACTCTTGAATACTATGTCATTGAAAGTAGTTTAACTAATAATGTCTTTTTAAATATCAGTTCTAGAAACGTATATCTGATTTTAAAAGTAGAGATCTATTTCCTATGCCCTACTAAACTTGTTAAAGTTTGGCATAAATGCATCCAAAAAGCTATTTATATGTTGTTTTGGTTTGGATTTTTCATGGGGTTTTTGTAGTGTTGTTCCCTCCACTCTCCCCTCCATCTTGAAGTGTAAAATTACATTGTTGACAGAAAGACTTTGACATTACTCCAGAACTCATGACTTCAATCCTCGTGAGATTGAATTATTGTGTTCTTATTTGGACATGGCAGTGTTTCAGATGACAAATGTCTGATGGATGAGTGGACAGAACATAACTATCTTGGATTTTCTGGATTTTCTGAATCCAATTAATGGCTGTGGAATCTCAGACTTATGGGATAGTGATCTGCTTAGCAATAGAACACTGAAAGGTCTTTCTGTTTTCCTTTCTGCCTGTTGCTGTTTGTGCTCATTGATGAGATGAAGGGAAGATTGCTGTGCCATGGAAATGGCTGCCATCCCTGGAAAAGCTGAACTGAACTTTATTAGAAAGAAGTTTTTTACAGAAAAAGTAATAAAGTATTGGAATAGTCTGCCTGGGGAGGTGGTGGAGTCACCATCCCTGGATGTGTTTAAAAATAGGCTGGATGTGGCACTTGGTGGCATAGTCTAGTCTAGTCGAGGTGTTAGGGCAAGGGTTGGACTCAATGATCTTGGAGGTCTCTTCCAACCTAGTGATTCTGTGATTCTGTGATACTCATTACCAAAACAGCTTGGTTTTGGGGTTTTGTTTTTTGGGTTTTGGGGGTTTTTGGTTGGTTGGTTTGCTTTGGAGATTTTTTTGTTTGTTTGTTTTTTTATTATTATTCAGAGTCATATGCTGCATTAGTGTAATGGCAAACATAGGAGCATTTGAGGAGGGTGATACAGGACTGCTATACTTTAATTACATTGTTTAAGCTCTGAAACAATCTATATTTGTGGACCAAGATTCTAGAAATTAATTCTCTCTCCTGTGTAGGATAAGTCTTTCACTGTGGACTTCAGTCTCTCTGCTATTCAAGACAAAAATCAGTGTCAAACAAATAGGTTATGCTGAATCCAGTGGGTAATAAAAGAATAGGCTATTTCTGCAAGGTGACCTCTTTTAGCCACTGGACACACTCTTAAGTAAGAAGTGGCTACATATAATTGGGACTAACTTTACATTAATACAAAACTTAATAGAGAAGAGATGATTCATGAATGTTGTGTTGTTAGACTACATTGGGCACTGTCTGCCAGAGAAACAATAAAGCAAATTACACACAGGATAGTTAGGCATTGCATTATTTCATTAATAGGAACTCTGATCACTGATCTGTGTCCTGTAGTTAACATGTTAAGTTTCAAACATAAACACAAACAAATGAAATAAAAATAACTACAGTCCTCATCAGAATAAAGCAGATTTCAACGATAAATACATTATGCCATTTAAAATTTTTTCCACTCTTGTCTTCACTGTGGCGTAAATACCATGGATAATAAGAGATATGGCAAATCATTAAAATGTTGGGGAAGAAAGCAGACGGACTCCAGCTTTTCATACATATCAGGAAAGTGGCAGGCATGCCTCCCACACCTGCTCTCAGGCAGAGACTTGTCATCTCAAGCTGCTGCCAGTTTAGGATGCAGCAGATCCAAGAACCAAAAATCCTCTAAGGATTAGACCAAATCTACATGATAGTCTTGAGTGCTAATGTTTGCCTTCACCGTGTTTATTACCACATTGCATGTATTCATCAGTTAGACCCATTGTCATCATGTCCCACAGAAGCAGAGTATAATTTCAGATGACAGTTTTTGCCATCTGAAATGATGATGTGACACAACAATAAGATGTTGCCTATTTTGTAACAATTTGTCTCATGAAAACATTTTAGTTTATTCAAACCCGTTTTTCTGTTGCACTAAATTTCTCAGGGTTCTGATTGTGAAACATATTGCATGCTCAAACGTGGAGGAGACAGCCCGGTTTTGAATAAAAGCATCAGCTCTCCAGAGAAATGCTAGTCCAAACTGCAATCAAGAAAATCCTTCATGTCTCCTGTTAATTGGTGATTCGCCCTGCATATCTGATAGGAAGATTTATGGCTTCAAGCAAAAATCTCTTTCAAGGGATTCTTAATAAAGGGTTAAGGGTGAGATTTTCAAGAATACCAAGGGGAATTCTTTCAGTGGCAATTGAACATCCCCCTCTACAAAGCACTTTTGAAATCTCACCCATGTTTCCAAGATGCTAAATTTGGGCTGGGTTTATAATTTTTACTCTGTGTTTAGAAGACCTTACTTATATCAGTTTCCTATCTAATTAAGGCAATTTTAACCAAGCATACTTCAAAAGATATGGCACCTTAGAAATGATTACTAGTTTAATCTTGCTGCATAGAAGGTGTTTGTGTGTTTGATAATTATTCACAGGAGGTACTAATTAACTCCTTGGGAATGGGCAGCATCTCACTAAGCTATCTCTAAGGCAGTAACAAGTTGGGGAGGAAAAAACTTAAGTTTTCCAGTGTTTCCTTGTTTTCATGTCTTCATGTCATAAAAGTATTGAAATGGGATCCTCCAGTACACATCTAACTGTCTAAATTGTTATTCCCATTTTCCTAAAAGCTGTTCAAAATAATAACCAAAGGTACAATATAGGTCCTAGTGCATATATTCAGTTCCTTGCTTGAACTTGGTCTGTGATTATTGCCATGTGTTGGATGGGTAAAATGCACCCAAGAACTTTGAAATTCCATTTGGAATCCTGAATTCTAACATGGCCATTCCAATAAGATTTTCACAGTCTTGATTTGTTGATTTGTTAATGCAGTATCAACTTCTCGAGTTTAAATGAATGTCAGTTGATGCTCTTGACATTTCTTCCTTTAGCTCCGGAATTTTTCACAGAATGTTGAGAATTTAACAAATATTCTTTCTTGAAACCCGGAAAGCTCTTGGTAGCCTTGTAAAAAGTTTATGTCAAGTTTGATATTGCTTAAGATCAACTTAGCTGTTTTTACTTAAAAGAATCTTATAGAGTATCACCAGCCTCAGGTGCTGGTAGAAGTTTATGGTGTTTGAGCCTTCGGTCTTTATATAATTTTTAAACCTCTGCAAATTAACTACAAAGGAAATCTAAAGTGTTTTTATCAGCTCAATACCAGCAGAGGGCATTACAGCATAATTCACTAAAAAGTGTTGTATTTTGAAATCCATCTAGACAAGAACAAAGTACATTGGAGGTTTGATAAGAACTTTGCTGAAAGACACTGAGAGGATTTTCCCATCATAATCATAAAAATCATTAAAACCTAATTTGCTATATTAAACAAACTGCAAATATTGCAGCACAAGTAGTATTGCACGCCAAAATGTGTCCCAAAAAGTCTTTGTGCTTTTTTAGAAGTTGGGTAGCAAGTTTAAAATTTTACCATTAAAGATAAAGTTGTTCATAATGAGAAGCAAGTGAATAAGCTTAAACAAAATCTCTCCAACTTCTACTCAGGATTCCACTAACAGCTAAAAAGAATTCTCTTGTCTAGTACACATTTTCAAGGCAATATGCTAATTTTCAATATCACAAATGCTCTCAGTGCCAAGAAAATCTCCCCTGGCCTAAGTTTGCTACCTCTATGCGACATTATCAATTTTGAATACACAAAAGCAACAATTTATCGGCTCCTTCATTATAAAGAAACATTTAAAAACGTCAGTTGGAGCTAAAACCGAAAATAATTTATTAAATAAACAATGCAAAATTATTTGGAATAATTTTCCACATCTTTTTGTGTAGGTGTAGGTTTTGAATTATGTTCTTAAGACATAATATTTGTGTCTTGCTGCTGTTCTTCTACTTACCCACCTAAGAATTACAGCTACAGGGATCATATGTGGAAGGGTATCCCAGGTATATATTATCCCAGTTAATACCCTCTTTGCCTGAGACTTTCTTTGGTTTCAGTTTATTTAGTCTGATTTTGCTGTCTCAACTACCATGCTGGTCCTGTGGCCTTGCAGCACTGAGATTTAAAAAACAATTTTACTGTTCCTGTTGCATTCCTTGAGGTTGGCTATAAGCCCATGTAGCTCTGACTGTGCACTCCAGCTAAAAAGTAGGTTGTTTGTCCAGCAGTACAGTTGAGAGTAAAAGCACATTAATTGTATCTACTCAGTGGATACAAAAACTTGTCCATTTATATAAAAGAGAAGGCTGAGTTCTCAACTTTTTTATTTGAGAGCAGACTGCTGCATTTTTTAAGCCTCCCCCAGTGCTCAGTGTGTAATTTACTCTTGCCTTTTTTCTGTTAAGAGGTGATAGAAGAGGAAATTGAAGGTTATATACCTATGTGATGCTTGCTTAAGGTTGTGCTCTGTACTTGGGAAAATGCCATTACAGCATAATAGGGGTGCTCCTCAGACCTGCCAGAGGCAGTCAGCACTTCACAACCTTCCTTAACCCACTACTTTTAAAATGGTCTTTTGTGCCAGGACAGTTTTTTGAGAGAAGCAGCTGCTGGCTTTAAATGAAATGCCAAAATCTCCGGGAAGAAGAGGAGGAACAGGCTGACGGCATGTCTACACAGTCAGGAGCAGATCCTTGAGTGCCTGCTCCTCGCACACGGCAGGCCAGGCGCACAGAGCCAGCTGCAGTGCCGCAGCCACGGAGCCGTGTTATTACAGTAATGAGCTTCAGCTAATAAGGCCTGTTGAGACACAACCTGTGTTAGCTCAGCCTTGGCACTGTGGTAGAATATTTACTCAGCTTCTGGAGTGGAGCTGGCTCGTGTCAGGCCGTCTCGGAGAGTGGGAGGAATAGTTGTGTTACTGGATGCTCCCAACTATGTAGACATACCCTGACAGATTTGTCCTTTGGGAGGTTTTAAGGAGAATACATGCAAGACCAGTTTTCTTTTTAATGAAATATTTAGCTGGGGCCCAAGGCCTTCCCTCTAGTTTGTTTTCCCTTCTATTATTTTTTCCCTCCCATTCTGAAGGCAGCCTTACCTTCTATGTGAAAGACATGTGTGTGTTATGGGAGCCTTGTACTGCTGCTGGAAGGAACTGTTTTAAAGTAAAATAGCCTGCTGTATGAATGGGTATACAAGACCCATTGACAGCATCCTCTCCCTCAGCAGTAATCCTTACTTGCCCTGCAGGGTTTGTACTTTATCAGTGTCTGCTACTGAACTTCACAATATACATCACCTGGGCACTTACCAGAATCCATTAGGACACAGACTGACAATTTTGAGAAAACAAAATAAGTTAAAAAGAAAAGCCTCAAATAACTCTATTACCAAAAGAGGGGCAAAATGCTTCTGATAGCCTGAAAACATTTAATATCTAGCAGAATAAGATGCTTCTGATGAACAGAACTCTATGCTCTGTTTTGAGGGTGAGGGATTTAACTAATCTTTTTTGCCCTTTTTTCCTTCATTTCCTACCTCAAAAAGTAGAAGTAGTTTCGTTTTATTGAAACATTTATACTTTTTTTTTTGTCATTAAACTAAGTAATATCCATTTCCACAGTTCTCTTCAAAAGTGGTTTTGAGAGCTTTTAGTATGGATTTTAGTATGGATTGCTGGAGTCTTTATGCCTTTTCATCACGGATATTTAGCAAGGAATTTTAGATTGACTGTGTATTCTGCAAATGCAGAAAAGGTTAAGGATGTGCCAGCCATTATACACAGAGGAAGGCAGTTCCACTTGTTCATTAAAACAGACATATTATGGCAGGGTACCAACAGCAAGGCAAGTATAAGATTTTTGCTGCTGCTTCTAGTAGCATACTGTGTCTGCTGACGGGTAGGATGTACTTCTGACACCAAAAAACAAGCATACCATCATGGGGCAAAGACTTACTCCTCTTCCCCTGCTGGTCACACAGTATACACTCGGAAATTTCAGGGGGTGTAATAAAATGCATGCTCTAGGCATGAAAACAGGATGTCTTTATCATTTGTAGTCCATCCTTATTTTCTTCCCTTCCTCCACTCAAGGGCAGAATGCAATATTAAAACTATAGTAAGCATTTTTTTAATTAAAAGGGGTTAAATATATGGGATCAGATAGGCTTTCATCATGCAATTATAAATTGTATGCTGGTTATTTTAAATTTCAACATGCAGTTGAAATGGTACTGGGTGAGCTGGCTTTGGGTATCTGCTTTGCATTTGACTGAGTTAATTCACTGCAGGTATTCAGTTCTTAAGTGGCGTCTGCTTTAAATATGTGCAGTAATTCAATCAAAGAAATAAGATGGATAGTTTATGTAATCCTTTTCATCTCCAGATTGCTAAGGTTAACCTTAACTATTCATGAATTATAAATGCATACAGCAATCCCAAATTGATACATTTAAAAAAACCCTTTTTTGATGGCCTGTTGAAAACCATAGAATAATTCCTTCTTTTAAAATATAATCGATGAAACCTACAGGCACAGTATATCATTTCTTCCACTTATTATTTGTAATCTTAAACAAAACTGTTGTGCAACTCATTTAAAATGGTTGTCTGTGGTAATATTAAACCTTTCCTCTGATCTAGAAATGCAGGTAATTTTCTGTTCAAAATTTTGGATGCATCGTTGTTACAGCCCTTTTCAGTGCCAGCAGATTCTGTGACATGAATGGGAACCCAAAGGCAGATATTACAGAACAATAATGGCTCTGTTGAGGCCTTCACAATTCCCGGAGTAATTAAATAAAGAAAAAATGAATCCTTTCTCATTCATTTTGTTAGTTCATTCAATGCCATTTGGATGATTTGGCTTGTTAGCTCTCGTCTAGGAAGTCTGAACAATCCACTAGGTGACACTCTCATACTCCTCCCATGTTCTGTATGGAGGCAAGGAGATAGTGAGTCCTGAATGGCTCATTTGTTAAACATTTAAAGCAAATACTGAGATTTCAGGGACAGGTCTCTCTTTGTTTAGTAATATCAGAGATAACACTGGCTTTGTAACAAATACTGTGTTGTTTGTATATAAATTACATATTAAGCAGATTAGCATTTTGTCATTAACAGGAACAAAACCACAAAGCAGAAGTTGTATGCAATATTTCCTATAATTATAATAATTTTTTAAAAGCGTTTGAGCTAGTCTGCTGAGTAGACTGAATAGAAAATATGCCTTTAGCATTTTTTACTGGGGGAACAGAAGGAATATAGCTTCAGTGATTTTTTTTTTTTCCAGTGGGGATATGCTATAGCATCTTTGAACAGAAATGAAAAGACACATTCACCCCTAATATAAAGGAGTATTAAAGCCTAAACTTCAATGGAATTTTGCATGTTTATGCCAGTGGTGAATTTTTCTTGTAGTTCTTTATGTTGACAATGATGCTTTATAAATCCTTTGAAGAAAGCATCTCTCATCATGTTGTTTATATACACCTAGCATAACAAGGCTTGAGCTTGGTTAGGGTCTCTAAATATGAATTCATCATATCAAATAAAATATTATATTTTATTGCTAATGTTCTTTGCTCTGCAATGACTTTGAGTACTATTCTAAATGTTGTATGTAGTGAAAGACACTGGAAGTTTGAACTCACTAGTGATGTAATTAGGAGCAGCATCAAGCAAATAAGAGTTACATCCAAAAATTAACTTAAGTAAAAGCAAAATCATGGTAAAGACTTAGCGATCAAACACAAGAAAATATTTTCTTTGAATAGCATGTTTAAACAATAACCAGACAGTCAAGACAGAGAGAAACTGATTTATATGGCATGGAAATCATAACACTTCTTGTTTGCTCATAATAATTATCCCGATTAATTTTATGGCAACTGTAGGTTTTCAGCTTCTTGCCATCCATGCACTTTTTACATTCAGCTACCCTTTACAATGCTCCATTTTCTAACAACTTCACTGTCTGTTTAGCTCTAACAAATTAAAATCCATTTTGTTACTAATGACACCTGGAAAATACCACTGAAATGATATAGTGTTCTGTTGTTGGGTATGTTTATTGGCGTCAGTTAATATGCGAATAAACAAAGAGAGATGTATAGGTTCTTGTAGTTTTCCATTTCTTTTTGGCCTATTAGTGCTTACACTTGGGAAAAAAATATTTGTAATAGTTTTTTAAGGCAGTTTACTAAATAATCAAACAGATCAGTTGTGTGGTGTCCTAAACAGTCTGGAATAAAGTTTTTGTAACTTAGTTATATCTATATACTCACTGTGAGGTCAATGAAAGCTTAATTAGAATGACAGAGAATAGTGCTACCGATTTAGTCATCCTCAGAGTGAAAAACTCCATGAGTTTATGCAGACATGAGTGTGTGTGATCACAAAATGTACACGCACACAGGTATTTCTGGCAGCCAGCTCCCAGAGATAACCTGAAGGCTACACAGTAGTTTTTAGATCAGGAAGGCAGGAGTCATTTGAAGTTCAAAAAGGTTTATGCGTTTGCCTCCATAACACATCCAAGACACCATGTGCATATCTCTGCCCTTACAGAGAAGTACCCTGGGATCTTCAGCACTTACAGAAATTCATGTTCTTCTGGGTAACATAAAATGAATAATCTCTGGAAGCACATTGTCTCTTGCATCACAGACAGCACTGATTTCAGTCACTTTGAGGGAAGAGTGCCATCTGCTGAATCACAGCTATCAGTTCTGTAGAACCTTTTCTTTTCTCGGTGATTTCATGAGCACCTGGGGCTCAAACCCAGGCAGCATGTGTAATTTTGTGCATAGGAGCAGTTCTGTTCTCTCAGAAATTACGTGTTTGTCTGAGTCTTAAAAATGGTATTACATATAGGACTAATACAACAAGGACACCTGCTGTTTGATTCTCATGGAAGTGTTGCCCAGATCTGAAGAGGTTAAAGCCACATTACTTTTTCTAGAAATACTTTCTGACAGATATACATTTATAAGTGTTTCCCTCATATGTGTACGTATGTCTCTGTATCAAGGACAATAAGGATGCTTGAATAGCACACATTTTGTAAGAACATCTGCAGAATTAAAGATGATGTCAATTACTTACAAAGCATTCTGATGGAATTCTGTAGGCTTACAATTTGAAGGGATTCATTCAGCCATGCAGCTGTTATATATTATTACAATCTAAATGAATTTTAAGGAAGATAATTAGAGCAGTATATACTCACTCTTAGCAGTTTTTCCGAAGTAAGAAAGCACTGACAGCTAAATATTATGTTCTGAAGTATCTGAGACAGTACAAATTGAACAAGCCTTTGAAGCTCTACTGTACTTTCACTATAGGTACCTAAAGTAGAATCACTCTGTACTTCTCAAAGGATAAAAATTCCTTTATGTGATTGAAAAAGTCTTAGATGCTCATTAAAGATGGGGTCACTGCGGCACAAAAGCTTTAAATGTTTAACTTGGGCTCATCTCATGATCATATGGTAAGGTCATTCAAGCTTCAGAGCTTTAATCCACTGCTGTATTTAGAATTCCTCTGCACCTGAATTTAAAATTAGCAGAAAGCATACACAAGACTTCAACACAGCATAAAATTTTACTGGCTCTTATTTTGAATTACCTAGGTAAAGGAGTGTGTCAATCCAGAAACATACAATCGCCCTAATCAATAAAAAAGAGATTTATCTTGAGTAAACTCAGGGAACGAGGAAAATGCTTTATTTACCTTCTGTACACATTTTATATACTTGTCAGTTACAAAGTAAATGTATTCATTTATGTTTCTAGATATTACATATCTCATAGAAATGCATTAAAAATTATGGCTTTATAATTATAGATTACAGGGAATATTGACAGCTTCATATAAAAACAGGAATACAAAAAATGACAATTTAAGATTAAATAAATACATATATATATATATATAAAATATATGTGTTTATGTATGTTCACAGAATATGTAAACCTATTTATTCCCTATAGAGTGGCCTACACGTAGATTGTGTGTGTTTGGGTTTTTTTTAACAGAAGTAGTCAATTAAAGGATGTAATTTGGCACAATGTGAATCTGTCAAGTATCGATACTAGAGAAGGAATTAAAATAAAAGGCCTTCAAAATGTTATCGATGGTGGTGGTGTGTTCTCTTCCTGGAGTCTATTCAGTCCAGTCTTAAAAAAAAATATAATCTGACTATATAGTAACTGGAACAGATTACCTAAAGAGAGTATGAAATTTCAGTCATTAGAAATGGATAGTAATGGGATTACAAAATACTTGCTAGTGGGAGCCTACTTATATTTGACCCTATCTCAGAACAGGGAGTTGAAATCAGTGAACTCTTGAGACTCATTTTCAGCCCTGCATGTAACTCCTGTTTATTTAATTAATTAAAAAAGAACACCCCCCAAATCTAATTTATTGAAATCTCAGTCACTAGGATTCAAGGATTACCTCAGAGCTCTTCACTGTTTTGGGGTGTGGTTTAACTCCAGAGGTGTTAATACACTTCTCTTTCATGAAGTGCAGAACATTGCACGAGGTCACAGAACAGCAAGAGAAACTGTTGGCTAGGTACAACTTGAAGAAATCTGGTCATATCCAAAATATTGACTGCTATTGGTTTCTAGCTGTGTTTGAAATAAAACGTTTTTGCTATTAAAAAAAAAAGTTTTTTTCATTTTTGCTATTAAAAACAACNATATGTCTTTTGAATAAAACTTTTTTGCTATTAAAAAAAAAAAGTTTTTTTCATTTTTGCTATTAAAAACAACGTCTGATTGGTGTTAAAACACTAGATTGTTTTTTCAACGTTTGAGTGTTCTAATAATTGATCTATTATCATCAGCTTTAGAAGAAAATCGTGCTGGTTTGGTCGCTGCTGATACAGATATACTGTATATATATAACCAGGAGCTCGCTTTTTTAATGTAAACCAGCTTAGCTTTACATTATTGATAATTTAACAAGTCTTGCATAAAAGTGGTCTGAATAGATCTGGTGCAATCTACAGCACCTTTCTGTTGTTGGACTTCTGGCCAGTTTGCCCTATGCCACCCCTAGGGAGGCAAAGTGGGGCAGAGTAGTAACGTCAGCAGGAGTTGGGTTCGATTGATGGTGGCTGAGAGCACCCAAACATGTTTGGCCGATAACAGCGTGGGGCATGTACCAATCCTACGACAGGAAGAACATGAAGGCTCTTTCTCTGGTGTTTTATTATCCCAATACAAGAAAAGTCTTGCTTGCAATGTGGTTAATACATTCCACACGCTGCCTGGAAATGAAGTTTCTTCTTACATCTCGTTTAGTCCTCATAACTTAATGAATCAAATCTAGAAATAGCTGGAGCCTTGCTGCAAGGTGGTGCTGCTCGATATTTGTCTTGCTGGGCAACCGTGTTTCTTCCAAGTCCACCTTCCCTTTTCCCCTAGTGTTAAAAACCTTCTTGCCGCACCACTGCCTTTGGTGGAGTCAGATAAAGCTGACATGACCATGTGGAGTTGATTCTCAGAGCTGCTCCTGTAGCATTTGCCTGTGAACCCAGCCACAGAGGCGAGGGTCTGAGGATGCTTCTCCTGGAGGTTTGGTCCAAGCCTGGCGCATGGCCAGGCCGTAGGCACCGGGAATCACCCGGCGGAGCGCCGACCCCTCGCTCCACTGGGAATGCCAGCGGAGACCCGCGCGGGGCTTTTGTGCGTTTGCTTGTTTTGGGTGGAGAGAGGGAAATGGAACTTCGCCCGTGCCCGACGGTGCCCGCGGCGCCTCGGGGGCCGTGCCGAGCCGTGCCGTGCCGTGCCCCGCGGCGGGGCAGGGGCAGGGGCGGGAGGCGGGGCAGGGCGGGTCGGGCAGCGCCGCT